>NDGN011530510.1:3648-21866 GCA_002564285.1 Tympanoctomys barrerae
AAGAAAGAAAGAAAGAAAGAAAGAAAGAAAGAAAGAAAGAAAGAAAGAAAAAATATATATATACCAGTAGACACCATGAACAGACTAATAATTACAAATAATTACAAACTAACACGTGCACACATGCACACACACACACACACACACACACACACACAGAGGCATGGACGTGGTCTCTCCTTCCCATGGATTCTGAACTCAGGGCTGCAACCAGTCTTGGACTAAAAATATTCTGAAACAGAAGCTTCATCTGTACCGCGTACGCAAAGGCTCTTTTGTTGCTTGTCCTTGTGCCTTCACCAGCCCGCGCTAACAACTCCTTCCACAGAATCCGCTCGGTGATCGCTGCAGAGCCACTCACCGCTTACGATGCATAAAGATTTCAAAGCTCTGTACAGTTTTCATTTGGGGACAAGAGGAGCGCCAGCCAGGGTCGGAGCACTGCCTTATGCCGCCACCCGTAAGGTGAGCCGGCCACCCGTTCACACGTTTCCCTGATCAACCATCGCCGCACCGCAACCTCACACCCCTCTGCCCTGCGTGGTTGTGGCTGTCTTCCTGAATGTGAGTACACTTGCGACCGATGCTCTCATCTATAAGAGACAAGTACACTCCAGGTTGCCTGCTCCAGTCAGGCCGGGGCAGACTAGGACGGGGGCTCCAGACCTCCGAGGGTGTCTCACTCACAGTCTGCTGCAGGGAGTCCTCCATGGACTATTCCTGAGTGTTCCGGGGACACGGTCAGCTTGGAAACCACAAGTCCCACACAGCTTCCCCATGCGTCCCACTTTACATGCTTGCAGGATCGCAGGCACTGTTGCCTTCTTAAAGAAGTGAATTAAAAATTAGCAACATTGTAAATTAACCTAATAAATTTTCTCCATGATCTAGCCCACAATGTAATTTTCTAGCATAACTAAGACATTTACTTTATTGAATTTCTTCAACATAGAATAATTAACTGATGCTATTTTTAATAAATGTCATGCCATAAATACAAGGTACATTGTAAATTTTGAAAGCAGTTAGATTGAAAAGCATGAACTAGTTTGGTTTTTCTGTCTAATCTCTTTAGTATAAATTGTCCTGTTCCCAAGTCTTCTCTAAATATTATATTCAATAAATAGCTTAGAAAATATATTGCAATGACTCCTTTGGTGCTTGTGGGGTTTTTTTTTTAACTTTTAATATCTTATTCATCTTGAAACAAAGAGAAATTTTCAGAGTCAAAGATACAAGCTTTGATTTTAAAGAAATGCTCCTTCTTACAAATCCCACTCCAGAGGAATCATAGGAGGGTGAGACAACTCGGTCATCTGTCCTTTTTCCTGACCACAATAACGTCTATAATTTGACCTCAATACAGCTAAGCAGCACCTCCAGCACATCTTTTTTGGAGTTGTGTGCTGCAGGTACCCACACTGGGATCCCACGGACACTGAGTAAGTCAGGATTACAACATGTTTGGTAGACATTTTGCTCTGACACATTGGTGCTGTCTAATAAAATGCCTCCGGCAAGGTGCAGGAGGACTCTCTGACGAAGGCGCTGGCCTCGGACAAGTGATCCCCACCCACGGGGAGGCCTGCTGCTCTCGAGAGCCACTGCGCACCTGGGCCCACTGTCACCTCCAGATGTGGCTGTGCTGGTGTGGCTTGCCTCCTGCAGAGCTCGGCTTTTGATGGAGACCAGTAGCGTGAATCACGGTCACAGAAGCCACAGGAGCCCTGGCTGTCGCTCGCTGTACCTGCCCTCCTCAGAGCCTCCTCACCTGTCTCCTCCTGGCTGGCCAGTTTCAAGGTCACTTGGGCATTACTTGGACCCAATACAGCTGAGCCTTTGTTCATAACCACCACGCATATCATGCTATCTGAATGTCTCTTCTCGAAGCATGCCTGGAACTTGACTTCCCATCTGAAAAACTCTTTTTAATCACTGAAGTTTATCATTTATCCCCACCAAGATCCCCTATCTTTTATTTTAGTTTTTCTTTTTCATCTTTTTGAGACAGGGTCTCACTGTGGAGCCTAGGCTGGCCTTGAACCCACTTTGTAGCCCAGGCTGGCCTCAAATGCAGTGACGCTCCTGCCTCAACCTCCCGAGTGCCGGGATTGCAGACCTGGGACGCTATGACTGGGTCTTCCGTTTTTATACTGCCCTCTTTGAGGTATTTTTACTTCATTTTCTCAAGTTTACTCCAATAGTGAGCGATGAAAGAATTCCTTCCTACATCGTTAATGTGGTTCACTCACCTTTGGAATCTAAAAACACTGAGCTCATGGAAGTAGAGAGCAGCGCAGAGTCCACCAGAGGTGGGGAGGACACAGGAGGGGGACAGAGAGGGTGTTCATTGGCACAGAGCCGCGTTGCTCAAATAAGTTGTAATATTGCATGACAGGCTGAGTACAGACAGAAATACTACATTCATACTTCAAAACAGCACAAGAGAGGATGCGGAATGTTCTCCGTACAAGGAAATAGCAACTGTCTGAGATGGAAGATGGAAGATAACCGAAGTGCCTGGGCTTGTCGATGCACGAAGCTTCACACACTACGCCACAGAGCTGTACAACTATCTGCCACCATCTTGGTGACAGTAGCCATACCATTTAAATAAGTGGCTTATACTTTCATATTCCTGTGACACTGGTCTCCCTGCTATATGCCACAAAGTTTTCCTCTAGATCAGCATGACTACTCCTGTGTTTCCATCCAAACTCTTCTCTTATTGATCCCATCCCATGCTGGGCCTGGGAGGAGGGACCGAAAGAAGCCACACAAGTTTCTCCCTTGCCTGAAGATATCTTTAGCTTCTGGGAACAGGTTTCTAACACCTGCACAACATGAGGAGTTTGCTGTCCTGTCCCTTTCTGATGTATCACTAACCCAAGAAATATCTGTTCAGCAACTTCTGTAATCCTCCATGGAGAAAAAAGAGATGGGCAGAAATGGGAAACCCAAGACTGGGCATGGTGGGCCACATCCTGTAATCCCAGTGCTTGAGAGGCTGGAAACAGGAGGATCACTACGAGTCTGATCTATGTAGTGAGACCCTGTAGATCCTGTAGACCCTGTACTAAATGCATCAAAAAAAGAAAAAGAAAAGGGAAACCCTGTCTATCACATGTAGAACTCAGCAAGAGTTGCCGTGAGGTCCAAGCCCACGAGTGCCACTTACTGTTTCTTCTGTGTTCCTAGGCTGATTGTTGGATTTTTCTGAAATGTCGTTAATTAGAAGAAACTCTTCTCATGAACTTGTGGGCAAGTAATTCTGACTTTCCAAACTTTGGTTTTCTTCCCTATATAATCGAGTGGTTGACTTGCAAGAAAATATTCAAATACAGTATACATAGAACCGTATCTGCCAAACACTTTTTATATTAGTCTAATTAGTGTCTCATGCCTGAGACACAATACAGGCCACGCTTCACTTGAGGAGAAGGTTTATCTTGGCTCACAATCTGTAGAGGTTTTGATGTGTACTGGACTAGGTCAAAGGCAGAATGGCGGGCAGCTGCCCATTTCCTGATAGACAAGAAGTAGAAGGATAAGGGAGAAAATGGGGTGGAGATGAATTCTTCCCAGTCATGCTCCAAAGGCTTGGTTCCTTGGCTGGAACCTGCCTCCAACAGCAAGCCAGCTCTGAGGCCCCCAAATCCTAGCACGCTTCAAAGGCCTTATGAGGCTCTTGTGGTTCACACAGGTATAAACCATGGTGGTGAGCCCATATTGCCATGTCTAACACACAAGAGCTACAACTTCAGTGCACTTCCAAAAAACATCCAAAGGTGACAAAAACAATAAATCATAGATTTCTGGGCTTCTGTGTTTTGGTAGAGCCACAACATGGTACCTTCTAGCATCTCATAATTCCATTTTCTCTCACACACTAATATGTTCTGAACACCTACCTCATCTCTTACCTTTTACTTGCATCAAAAAAAAAAATGACCAATATTTCAGTCAGCTCTGTCAAAATCAAGAAGAGGAATTCTTCTTGGGAAGAATCTTCAGAAATAGAAAATACCATAGAAACTAGCATGAGTATGTTTGTCACAACTGCTCTGGAGAGTGATTTGTAACACATCGAGCAGTCAAAAGTGTGCATGGGGGCTGGGGAGATGGCTCAGTGGAATAGGTGCTTCCTTGGCAAGCGCAAGGGTCTGAGTTCAATCCCTGGTTCTGAAAAAAAAAAAAGTGTGCATGGCTCACACTTTGCACGAGGGCATACAGGACCAGTCAGAGGGAACATCTAGGTACAATGTGGGGCAGTCACAGTGTTACATTGCATGCTTAACACTACCAAGTTAAATGCAAGTGCTTCTTCTTAGCATATGGAATGAAATGGAGAAAGCCAATGTCAGCGTGACCCTGGAATGTGTCCCTGGGCCACAGGGAAGCCATCCTCCACCCCGTCTAGGACTCTGGCATGCAGGTAGCCTTGGAAGAGCTCTCCTCAAGCTCCCTTTGGTTTTTTCTCTCCTTTTGTGAAGGGGATTGATGTATTCTCTTTTCTTGAAGAACACAAACATGTACTCTTCTTGTGTGGATCATTTTTACCCCCTGAAAAATCTTTATTGCCTAAGTTTTTCTGTACTGTAATTATTCACCACAGATACTTTATTTCTATCAGTACATGTTTCTTGCACATAATGTTTGCATTCCATGTGTGAAGTGGGTGCCTACACAGAACACACCTCTGTGTGTGTGTGTGTGTGTGTGTGTGTGTGTGTGTTTTAGGGAAGGGTCTACAGGGTGTTCAGGGTCTCACTACTAGAGTGGATTCATAGCAAACCGCCTGTTTACAGCTTCCCAAGAGCTGGGATTACAGGCGTGTGCCACCAAGCCCAGTCTCAATCGCCACCTCAGCATGCCCCGGGGGCAGGGCTGGCACAGCAGGCCCTGGCATCAAACCCCGGCCCCTCTACCTCTTTGCAGAAGCTTTAATCCACTGAGCTATTGGGCCATCCCCTACACAGAACACATCTGAATTCATTTTTTCATCTCCTGTCTCTGCCCTCCTTCCACTTCCCTCCATCTCTCAATCCCCGTTCCACTTAAAGAAAAATTTCTTTTCTCCCTAGATCCTATCATTTGTCTTTCATTTTGCTCTTTATTTATAATTTTAGCTTGCTCAGAAACTGTGTGGCACGTAAGCTCTGTATCTGATTTATTTCGCTTACCGTTAAGCTCTCAGGGTACATCCATTTTCCTACAAATGATTCGTTTACCTTTCTTTGTTGCTGAGTGGTACACCATGGTGTATACATGCAACACCTCCCTTTTCCTTTCATCTGCAGACGGACATGTAAGTTGCTTTCAAGATTTAACTATTGTGAGCTGTGCTGCAGGTAGACGTGTCTCGCTATAGTACGATGTCTTTAACTCTTTAGGGAAGATACCTAGAAGGGGAGTAGTAGGTCAGATGGAATTTCTGGTTTTAGTCTTTGAGGAGTCTCCATACTGATTTCCGTGGCCGCTTTATGAGCTCACTTTCCACTGACAATATCAAAGGGCTGTTTCTTCCCTGGAACTTCACCAGCCTTTGTTGTTAATTGATTTCTTCACTGTAACCATTCTTTCTGGGGGGATGACGCCTCTCAAAGTTATCGTACTTTGCATTTCTCTAATGAACAGAGATGCCAAGCATTCCTCCATGTTTTTTGGGTGTTTGTACTTCGTCAAAGAAGTCTATTTTGTTCCTTGGCCCATATTTTCTTAAATATTTTTACTGAGAAACAAATAGCAACAAGACAGTTTCACAACCGATTACTAGCACAGTTTCAATAATTAATACATTGCATATTGTTGTCTTAGTGGTTATTCATTATACAAGATACAGACCTGATATCCTGTGTCAAACACTATAAGAACAAACCTCTTTATTCATTGAATTAAAAGAATAGAGCTGTGTATCTATCCTATTTTGAATACGCAGATACAAAATGGCCATTCATTCGTATCCCCCTTTTTTGTTTAGTTTTGTCAGAGAAGGGCATCCCATTGTCATTTAAATTTGGTAGGTGCATAAATTCAGCAAAATATCCCAATATAGTCCAATAGTCCATAATAGTAGTGGGTTTTCCATAAGACTGTCAATGTCTGAGGTTGTTGACTTGAGCCTTTTACAGCTCAGCATATTAATATGAACTTGCTCATATTTTTGATTTGCTTTTAATTTTTTGAGTGGTTTGTGTTTTTGAGTTCTTTATGTAGTCTAGATACTAGTCCTCTGAGTGAGAAATAGCAAGTGAAATTTCTTCCCATTCTATAGGTGGTTTCTTCACTCTGCTGGGTTTGTTGTTGTTGTTGTTTGTTTGTTTGTTTTCTTTGCCTTGTGGAAGATTTTTGGTGTGATATAGCCCCATGTGCCGCATCTTAGCACTATTTGTGCAACTGAATTCTGTGCAGACGATCCTTACCCATGGCTATGACTTCAAGAGTTTCACCTGTTTTATCTTCCAGCAGGTTAAGTGTCCCTGTTCTCCCCTTTAGTCCTTTGAGATTAATCTTCTGCATGTTGATAGCCAGCTTGCCTATGGGCGGTGACAGGGTGTGTCGCTGCAGCTACTCTTGTATCTAGATGTCCTGCAAAGCCTTACACGGTCACAGAGGTGGCTGGATCTAGGGTTTGTGCTGCCAGGGTCCAGGACATGATCTGGGATGGATTCATAGTGTGACACTCTGAGTAAGGGTGTCCTGAGGGTGAGTAGCCTGGGTATGGTCAAGGGACAGAAAAGGCAGTGGTCATGCCTT
Source organism: Tympanoctomys barrerae (assembly GCA_002564285.1). Lineage (NCBI taxonomy): Eukaryota > Metazoa > Chordata > Mammalia > Rodentia > Octodontidae > Tympanoctomys > Tympanoctomys barrerae. The sequence continues at coordinate 10,405 of NDGN011530510.1, forward strand.
GCCACTTGCTGGTTGCTACTTCATTGCTGGCTGGCTTCTGCCTGCCCTACTTTGCCATGAAATGTTGTCCTCTGAGATTCCTTCTGCCAAGTCCCTGCCTTGCAGCCGGCCAACTGTGAACCGAACCTCTACACACTGTGAACCACATCTTTCCTCCTTTAACTTTGGGTGTCAGGCATTTTGTGTCAGCAACAAGAAAAGTAACTAAGACAGTTGTTACATTACCCTTTAATATTTTCTGCATTTTAAAATCTTTCCAGGGCCAGGGATGTAGCGTAGCAGCAGAAGCGCCTGCCCGGCAGGAGGCTGAGCAGCCCAAACGCTTCTGTGCCCAGCACTGAGGTCCTGGCTTTACTCTCCCTCCAGATGTTCAGTCAAAGCCTCACAAGGCCTCCTTCCTCACCTCCCAAGTCACCTGCTTGACTGTGCTGCCATGTGTCACCTCCTCCTGCAACTGGGTGTGTAGCCTGGTCCCCAGTTGGGTGGCTTCCACTGAGGGGCCAACAAAGCTATTCCTGCTGGACCCAGGATCCAGGTTCCAGGAGAGGACCGGGACCAAGCGCTCTCCATCAGCCAGTGCAGAGACGGGATGGTGGGAAGCAGAGTGGCGAGAAGCCGAGGGAAGGTGTGTACAAGGCCAGGAGAAAGGGAACGAGGGGGAGGGGAGGTGACACGGGGACCCTCAGAAATGCAGACGTCAGTGAAAGGGAGGTCCAGCCAGAAAAAACACAGTTCTCTGGACAGACATTCCAGCGAGGATGTCATTCCTGGATGTGAACACAGGGCTCTAATAAAAGGACCGCGACAAGTCTATGTCTGAACAGAAGAGATAAGAACTGTCCAAAATCGCAGGCGCTGTTCTTCCTGGCACCAAGCGCCTCCCGAACACCTGCATGCTCCGCACCGCGCGGGGGCTTCTCCGCAGCCGCGTCCCTTTCCAGAGCTCCCACACCTCCAGCCTCACTGATTCAAGTCCAGCTGGGAAGATCAGTTCTTAGAGTCCTGAACAGCTCTCCCCGCGGCCCCCATTTCAGAGTATGGAGAGAAAACACGGAGCAATCGCTTTCCTTGCAGGCTTTTTCAGGAGGTGTCTTCTTTTATATACCTTTGACACACTGCAATCTCATGCCTTTTTTAAAAAAGCAAAGCATTCGTCTTCCTCCGCCCCAAACAGGTGTGTGGGCTGTAACGGCGAATAAGGCGGTTCGATTTTCTAATCATACAGAGCAAGAGTTAGACTCAGCAAGCCCTCAGAAAACCATTTCTCGTCAGAGCCTGAGCAAGCGCCCTTCAGCAGCTAGCAATGCGTGCACAATACGCAGCAGTAAGAACTAGACAGGAGTTATTTCAGCAAATCCCAGGTGACCAGGCTGCAGGGACTGTTCTAAGTGAGATTTCACCGTGCGGGGTTTTGCTCTGTGAGCCGACTCTTCTATACTGATTTAGAAATCCTTTCTCCAGATGTAGGGCTGCAACTGCCCTGAGATGGACCATTTTCATATATGTAATTTCTCTTTCAGTTCTCAAATTCCATCGTAAAATGGGAAGAGTAATACAGACACTGTTTCTCTGTTTAGAATTTAATATATAAGATAGAGGATTTCTTTTCCCCTTCTGGAAAAATGCGAATCTACATTGTTCCAACAGTTGGAAAATTATTCCTCGTGGGCCAAGCCTATAACAGGGTAATAAAATGAGTAGCAGTTGGGTGGAGCCCCCAGATTCCATGAGTCTGTGAAATTCAGAGGCCCCCAAGTTTAAAAAATAAAAGGTCCGTTTATTTTGTTCTTAACACATTTCTAATTTGTTTTTCCAGATTGTTCACAAGGGGAAGCTATTTTTGTATTGTTGCCAAGGGACTTCAGAAACCAACAGCCTGATCAAAATAATAACTTCCTGTAATGAACAGTCTTGCTGGTTCAAAGATATTTAATTCTAGATTTTTTTCTGAAAATGTAAATTCAGGGTTTGGCATCAGGGACATGACCATGCAGGCCTGGAAACTCACACTAAATCAGCCTGCTCGACTTTCATTGCTTTACCCGGCGAGGTAAAGAACGGTGCTTTCTCCTTGACACACTATGGCACTTCTAAAGACACTGACAGATTTATGCACGCTTATAGATGCTCTGTGCTTAAGGCTTCTTTAAAAATCATAGGCTAACAAAAACCATAATGCGAAAAAATGTATAGCATAATATAACTTACAATCAATCTGAAAAGTTTAAAATTTCATTGTTCCTCTACTTTTTTTTCCCTGAAACTTCACTGGCACGAGTTAGAAAATAAGTTACCAGGGAAGGAAAGTGGGCTACTATTAGTACTCCTTTCACAAAACAACTTCTACAGATGCATTTTTGTTGTTGTGAACTGAAAATTCTGAGTCTTTTAATAATGTAGACACGTTTGTGAAACAAAGTCACATGGTATCACTATGGTAATTACAAATTGTATTTTGATAAAGCACTAATGATACTTATTATAAAATCTCTCTAATATGTGTATCTACTAATTTTGTGTGTTGTATGTTTTCAGCACTGGGAACGTTAGCTCTTTCTCTAATAATATGTAGCAAGGTCCCTTGTGTGATGTAATGCCACCATATCACGCTATTGCAATTCGATTAAGTTGCAGGCCTGGTGATACTTAACATGAAACCCTCACTCTAATACCTCTATGTACAGACTCTGTGTGGGCTCTTACACTGGATACCTCTGGTTCCTTGAAGTACGTTCCTCCGTCTGGACTCATCTCGAGGCCATCATTATGAGGTAAGAGAGAAAGACTACGCAGATGACTTAATCTAAGCACATGTTAAAGCTCAGCAAATACAAGTGCGTGCTACACTGGGAAGGAGGCTGGTACAACCTGGCACGTGTGATGCTAGTGGAGGAATTCTATAACCTCAGAAATGATTAACCTAAAAGTACCAAGTGAGCCAAATGAAACAAAACCATGCTTGTTTCTCTCCGGGGCAGCCTCTGCTACCTGTGCTCACTTTGATAGTAAAGCAAAAAGGAACCTTCACCCAAAGAATTTTCAAAATTACAGAAAAGTGCTGTCATTAGAGCTTGAAGAAATAATTGAATTCCTTTTTTTGATCCATGAATCCCTTTCATTCGAGGGCTCTTTCTTTTATGGATTCAGTGAAAATAAATCCTTGAAAATTCGTACCCCTTTCTCTCTCTCTCTTTTGTCAACTTATTTTATGAAAGGACAATTTTGCAGTCTGGATTAGACCATGTCCTACAGACGCCTGTGAAATCAGAGCTGATGAATACGTCTCCTCACCTCATTTTCTCTAAGGTATTCATTTCCTAATTCAAAAACCCATAACAAAAGTTCCGGCACATTGTGGCTATCTTTGGGGATTCAGTAGCTGCGCTGTGGTGTGCTATGGGAATTCTCGGCCTTCGAGCTTTGTGCTGCTTCTGGGTCCAGAGTGACGACGCTGGCTGTTGTCACTCTGAAGACACCACATCTGTTCGGTAGCTGTAATTGCCACATACTATTTATAAGGGAAAAAATTAAACAGAGAGCAGCCTTTTATTTTTGAAAAAGTTTAAAAATAAGCATATAATCAAAAAGTCATTTAAAGTGAAATAGGATAAATGTCAAAATCAATAGATGGGGAAGAACATCTATTTGGAAACAAAATACATTGAACTTATTTCCTCTCATAGAGCAATATTGATTATAGATGATGGAAGAGTTTCACATGCATCATACATAAACAAAAAGATTAAAGAATATAATAGTTTATCTGCCCTCTGCTAAAGGAGAGGGTAAGCTCTTAAGCACAAATCAAATTAACAAGATGTAAAATTTCAGACATTGGAAAATGAACTTCAAAATTGAGATTAAACAAATTTAAAGACAAGGAAATTAGAAAATGGCTTCAAGTCACAATCAATGTACATAAAAATGGGTAAATAGCTTCAATTTTTAATAAACATCTCAATGTCATTAAAAGGAGCGATGGGACCTCACTCATGAAAAAAGTATAGGAAATGAGAAGCATGAAAGATGCAAAGGAGGAAATGCACATGGATGGCAGACACCTGGGAGCAAATATCCAATGCACTAACGGCCCAGGAACGAGAATTAAAGTCTAAACCATCTTGTCCACATCTAGTTAAGAAGCAAAGAGTTTATTTGGACAGTGATTCCACCCAGGAGTGCTGAGTGTTTTCTGCCAAATGCAATGTGCTGGCACTGGTGGTCAGAATGAATATCCATTCACCCAGTTGATTGATGGCCTGGAAGGGTTCTGGCCGGTCGGAATGGATGGAGACGGCAGTGGAGGAGTGATCTGGGAGATGCAGTGGTGAGTTCCCAGAGCCTGAAGGCGCTGAGGTTTCCCTGGGCGGGGGGCAGCACCTGGGTCCTAAAAGAGGGCCTCACCTGGGGCTCATTACTGCTTAGTTCAGAAGTAGGCGGATATTTCAGTAATGCTCATGGCTTCATCAGTTGGTCCGGACTGAAGACCAATTTGACTGTTCTCTTCCTAAAAGGAACAAATAGCCAGAACTACAAAATCAAAATGCTAGCTTAATTTTGAACCTAGGCACACCACCTTTGCATACCTGATTAGGGTTAATTGACAAAGACTGACAACATTTGGATCCTGGAGTAAGGATGAGATGGTGGTGAGATCAGACCTACAGCGTGCTTCCGCTGTACCAGGGATTCTGCGAGCCCCACATGGGTCAACTCGTCTGACCCTAACACCAATCCTGCAAAAGAAGTGTATTGCTGCACACATTTGAGAGCTGGGGAGACTCTGACACAGGATGCCGAAGCAACCTGTGCAGGGCCACATGGCCAATAGGTCTGAAAGAGCCAAAGGACAAAGTCTGGCCCACTGTTGTGTGGGAACACTGAAGGGCTGTATGTGAATCTCATCACAGTTCTTCAGCAACAGTAATGCTAACTAACGTACCTGCATTTCATGAGCCCGCTTGAATTTTCATAACCTGGCCGCATTCGTGAGTGCTGCCTCCCCTCACGCCCTCTTAATGCCTCTCTCACTCGTGGTCTAATAGCTTTGATCAAGAGAGAGCATTGTTCTTCAGCTATCTACGGTTATGATCCAAGCCATCTGCCTACTATAATGCATTCTTGCTTGTTACCGAGAAAATGATCACTGGACTGCTTTTAGGCCTCATAATTAAAGGCATCAGAAATGATGGGCTTATGAAAAGCCACAGCAGGGGAGAGGGGGTCATGGTTCTTTAGCTACATTCACAAGCTCACGATCAAATCCTGGAAAGTAAGTGTATTATTGCACACATCTGAGAGGTGGGGAAGCTGGGGCACGGGATGTGGAAGCAGCTGTGCAGAGCCACGTGGCCAACAGGCATAAGGAGACAAAGTACAAAGCGCCCCTCTCTCAGCTATTTCACCTGTTCACACTGCCAGTAGGAGACCCAAGACAGAACAGTGGTGGAACTAAAGCTAGACTCTCTGCCCAAGCTCTCGCATACACCACCTGGTTTTCCCAGCAGCCTGAAGTCACTGAACTGAATCCCACACTCAGCACCCAGTGCTGCCTTGACCATTGCCCCACTGCCCACCTGCAGGGGCCCCCGGTCCAAGGTCCTGGCAGCTGCTGGCTCAGGTCTGCATCCAGACACCCTGGCTCAGGAAGCCAGCCCGCTCCTGTGTCTGTCCCATACTTTGACATCTGTCCCTCTACACCCTTGGATCTTCTGGCTATCAGACCTGCCTTTGGTGGTGCCCACACTGGCATTCCCATCACAGGGTAAGCCCCCAGCAGGCCTGATATAGAGTATGCACCATGTCCCTTTGCGATGTCCCTGTCGCCCCACTTGGGGGTCTGGCCACAGACCCCCAGCCTCAGCCCCGGCTGAGCTAATATGGATGGTGAGTTGGTGAGCCTCTATGGTATACACTTACTTCTGAAAGAAACTTTCCAAGCCATTCAAATTTCAGTCGTTTTTCCAAGTTTCTCCTTGGATTAGGGGGAAAGAAAGAGAAAGAGAGAGAAGAAAGAATAGGAAGAGGGAAAGGCTGAGGGAGAAGGAGGGAGGGAAGAAGGAAGGGGGATGGGGAGGGAAAGGGGAAGGGGAGGGGGAGGGGAGGGGGAAGGAGAAGGGAGGAAGTCAATTTCTTTTGCAGGTTTCTCCACAACAGCAAGCTGGCTCAGAAGCAGGCAGGAGAGACCTCACCCTCTCTCAGAGGTCAGTGTGGGAGGGGCTCAGGAAGTGAAGATTCAGGGCTGGAATGGGTGGAAGGACCCCTTGGGCCACAATGTCACCTTCCTGAGGGCTGTGGGAAGACTCAGTGATTTTCTCCATTCAGAACTGACACAAGAGAGGTTGCCTTGTGAGCCAAGGGCACAGGCGACGGTGTAAGTTTCAGAAGAGCAGTAGTACTTCAGTGGGATGGCGTATTCGGAAACAGTTTCAAGCCCTCAGGCAGGAAATGATGAATGGAAAGGATTTCTTTCTAATAGAAAAGAACAGAACAAACAGCGAGGTAACAAACATTTCCCCTGCCAGGCGCACACTGTAGGAACCTCTCTCTCCCTTCACGCCTGGACCTTGGCCTTTGGTAAGGAAAGCACCACCGTTCCAAGGCGCTTCCCAGTCACCGCACTCAGCGTCCAGATGGTCTTGGTCTGCAAAATGTTTGGGTGAGGAAAACATTTTGCTGTGTTTCTTTTGAGTCCTCCACAGCCCAGTCAATTTGGACTTTTCGAAGCTGTTAACTTATCTTAAGGTGGAAATGAACACATGCCAAACAAATGTCACACACAGAAGAAAGACGAAAGAGGTGGCTCTGAGCTAGGGCACTGGGCACATCGTCACCTGTAAATCCTACCAGAAATAGATATGCAAACANTAGCAGAGCTCACCCTTTTCACAGTGGCTTCCATGAAAGCCACGCATAGGTTCGGGATGCAGGTACCAGCCCCCAAGACTCCCAGCACACAGCCGAGATTCTGCAAGCTATTCCTGAAACATTCCACCGCCGTCCAGCATTTCCTAATACTGCAACAGTGCACGGAGTCTGCAAAACAGCGACCAGCACTAACAATCAAGGCTGCTGGCCAGGAATCTGTACCAGTTGCAGTTTCGGAGGCTCTGTGTTTTTCTGTGTTTTTTTGCCAGAAACTTATTTTTAATATCTTTCTACCAGAGAGGAAAAGATAGAAACCTGAAATAATAGTCCGAATTACAGGGAGCTGCTCTGTCGCAACCCGGCCCTCCCTCCATCCCTATCAGCAGACAGACACCGAATGAGTTTGTTTTCCCTCAGACGACTTGAAAGCATAGAGCTGGCTTCTTGTTTTCGAGCCTGGGCGTATTTTCATTCTGGGGCTCTCAGGTTTGGAATGAGATGTAATCTTGCTCCCTACAGCAGCTCCTCCAAAGGTTCTCACCTCGTGCCTGCTTCAGAACACCCCCGGGCAGCCCAGCAGCCAGATCCGCAAATACCTAATTTACTCCTGGGTAACAGGAGAGCTTATATCATGATTCTTTTAAGATTTTCATCTTTTCTTCTACACAATCTTAATCCAGAAAACTGTAAATTGTTTAGACTAAGAACTTGCGTGTAAACTGCTTGCAACATAAAAGCTGAGATGCAACGTGTAAGAATTCAGCTCTCTTTTCTTCTTTTTTTTCCTCTTTTCATTCAGAGACTTAAAACAACTTGAAAAAATTGTATTAAATAAAAGCAACGTAATCACTTTAGACGACATAACATAATTGACATCAAAGATAGACACAAATAAGATACGGATTGCTGTCATTGAAGAACATAAAAGCACGCAATCTTGCATTTGGATTTTGTTTTACATGCACGGGCAATGTACAACAGATTTGCTTATTAGAGTCAGATGTGGCTCTTGGCAAGCAGCTCCACATTTTAGGTGGCCCTTTAAAAAATAAAAGAGCATTTGCCTTCTATACTGAGGTTCGATTTATGTAAGGGTCACCTGTGATGTCTCTCTTCTGTGGAAAAGATTTCCAGCCCCGCACAATGCACGAAGCTTTCACTCTTATATAGATTTCCCACCTGCTTGTAGAGGAGGAGTTGAGTCTGCTAAATCAGAAATCCAGGGCAGAAATAGCAAAGGACAAATACGCACGCACACAGACTGTAATAAGTCGGGGCACGGGGACACGTCTTCACCTAGCCTTAGAAGGTATCCTAGACTCTGGTGTCCTAGGCTCCTCACTCTCACTACTACAACCTGACACTTGGGAACATGCAGCTAGAGGCCGGGGTCTTAGAAGTACCCAGATATGCCTCCTGGAACGTTTACCACTCATTATCAAATTTCCAGGGGGCAGAACTGAGGAGATTTGCATTCCAAGGCAATGAGGCCTAACCAAAACTCTGTCACAGTTGATGGCTTCCACAATGTGGAGAGATCAAAGCCTCAGGGACGCAGGCTAGGGCAACAGGTGGATCTGCGTCTGGGTCCAACAAGGAGAGAAGCCTGTGCAGCCCAGGGAGGCTGAGCTGAAGAGCAACAGGTGTGGCTCACAGGTGGGATCAAAGAGTTGCTGGGGTAGGATTTGGTCAAAGCCAGTTGGCCCATGTGTGAGTGTGGGACTGTGGGGCCTCCAAGCCCTGCCCTAATTATCGCTTCCTGGGAATGCTGTGTGCAGGACGTAGGAGGCATGGGGCGAGCTCCTAATTGCACCTTGTCTCTCTTGAACACCAGGCTGGAGCCTTTTCCCACAAGCCACTTCCAAGATAGCCCATCTGCCCTGACTCCATCTAAGTGACTGCTGCGGGTGGTGACTCTGAGCCTTTTCCCATCAGAAAGAGGAAGGGAGCTGAGACAAGATTTGTTGGCTTAATGCCCCATGCCTCTGCATGCATAGCAAAGAAAGGGAATCCTACACGCAAGTGGTTGCAGGTTATTTTAGGGTTCAGTGAAAGGAGAATAGACAGAAGAATACCACAAAGCGTGCTACAGATTCAAGAACTTTCTATGCTTTCCAAACAAAAGTGGAATGGTAAGGCTGGGCATGAAGGCAAGGAGCGGTGCTGCAAAGCTGGCTGAGGCTGGCCTGCGGTGAGCTTCTGCACAGAGCGGCAGCAACAGCGCAGTCCTGTCATCTTGCAGTGTCTGTGTCTCCAAAAGGGAAGGATGCGTTCTGTGTACACGAGACATGATTTATGCACAGCTTAGGGTGGAAATGGCCCCAAGTGGTGCCAAGAGCTTGTTCCAGAAGCAGTGACGAATCAGGAAGGACTTGTTGTTTTGGTAAGGTGTTGCCCATGTCCCACTCTCTCCTAGCGCCAAAGAGAAGGCCAGCAAATAAAACAAGATAAGAAGAATGCTTGCACTTGGGGACTCCCCGTCCCAGGGGAAGACAGCCCACCTGTGCGCCTGCGTCCTGCACAGAGCAGGCCCTGAATTTGCAGGAATGTGGAAGCCTGGGGCCCACAGCTACACTTCTAGAATTCTACCAAGCAGCTGCTGTGTGTCTGCTCTGGAATGTGCTCTGAACCTGCTCTGGAAGACCAGGAGCTGCAGAGATGCCCAAGGGTGCCCCACCTCAAACAAAAGAGGTTGTAGCAAAGAAAAGGTAGACATTTGTCTCTATAGCAGGTCAATTCATAATAGCTAAATCTGGCCAGCGGCCTATATGTGCATCAATAGAAGAATAGATAAAGAAAATGTGGCTTTGGGCCAGCAAGATAGCTCAGCAGTCTGAGCACCTGCTTAGGCAAGTGCGGGGATCAGGGTTCGATCCCCTGCATCACATGCCACACTAGCCAAGCCAGCCCTGCCCCCAGGTGTATGGAGCTGGCCACGAAGACCAGGTATGGTGGTATGCCTCCAATCTCAGACTGGAGAGACTATATATATATATATATATATATATATAGAGAGAGAGAGAGAGAGAGAGAGAGAGGCTTTGCACACAGCAGAACACTACTGTGCTCTAAAGAAGGATCAACTTGATTCACGGTAGAAAACAGTGGATGCACCTATAGACCATATTGTTAAGTGAAATAAATCAGACATACAAGCCTAACAATTGCATGGCTCCTTTTATATGAAGAATCTGAAGTGTAAATAAATTAATAAGCAGAATAGAAGGAACTATGAAACAAGGGGATAAATCTTTTGCAAAGGGGGAGGAGGACCAAGAGGAGACTGGGGTCAGGGAGCAGAGGAAGAATTCAGTCGCATGGTGCGCATGCGCCAGACCCCAAGACAAACAGGATCATGCTGTACTGCAAATGGGGACTAACAAAATGCAACCTGAATTTTAAAAAACAGCACTGAAAAGGAGCAGAAGATCACACAATCGGAAGGGCCACAGACTGGAAGGCGCGTGAGAACAATCACAGCCCTTGAGACAGGAGGAAGAGCAGGTGCCTCTGCGAGGCTCCTGGCCCGGAATCCTCTCTCCCAGCCCTAATTCGCCTTCTGCTTGGTGAGCGCCAGGGCCGTGCTCCAGGATGTCACTTCAGACAGCCCTGTCCTGACACCTGAGAAATCCCGCCCCACTATCACACTGCAAACTGTGGCTCATTGTGTTCAAGATGTGGGTCACCCCTGCAATCTAAGACAGAGTTTAATAAGCCTTTTTGTCACTTGTTTGTTGTCACTTCTTCGTGGCAGCTTTCACAGTGAAGGTACTGGGCTCCTTTGTTCATCTCCACCCTCCAATAAATATCAGAATAATTAATAAGGACACCAGCCCTCCTCTAGTGGTGTGTTTTTCACAGGCAATTTGTTTTAATTACTGAGAAAAATAGAGCAAAATTACCCCCCTCAATAACAGAACAATGCTTAAATTTTTTGGCATTTTGGGCTGTTTGATCTCAGTCTTACGTATTAATCACAGCACCATGAAAGTTTTGATTTAATTCCAAGTTTAAAGAAGAACACACCAGAGCTGGGAAGGCCCTTTCGTCTTCCCCACGTGTTCCTGAGAAGGGTAGTGTAGCAGACAATTCCACTGGTGCCAATTACAGCCTGAGCAGTTTCCAGTCAACATTTTACTTCTAAACATATTATCATTTTACAGAAGAAAAATCTACATTTTTTTCCAGAGACTTGGGAAGTTCAGCGCATCTGCAATGATCTTACTGCGTCCTCACCTTGCAGCTGGAAACCTGAAGATTCCTGCTCAGGCTGCGCCTCGGTGCCTCGCCCTGGACGGCGGGCGAGTGTCCCTGTGTCAGTCTCCCTAGCTGCACAGTCAGGGCCCTAGGCCCCCGCGCTGCCTCACCGAGACGCTGGGATTAGAGAATATCGCCTTTTTAATTAGTGCAGAACACGCTGCGGTTCTACGGAAGGCGTGACACCCAGGCGGAGCGGGCCTCCCCAGCGCTCTCGCTCGCAGCAGGGACTGGCAGATGCACAGCGTGCCGGAGGAGCGCGGCCAGAAGTTAATGAAGTATTTTATAAATATTACCTCTCGCATCCCTTCCCGCTTCCTGTGGCCTGCACGGCGCAC
>NDGN011530519.1:0-19361 GCA_002564285.1 Tympanoctomys barrerae
TACTCTGCTGGCAACAGCCCTCAGGTGGGCCTCCCACACCCAGCATCGCGCTGGTTCAGTTCAGCTGGGTGTTGCGAGGTGACCACCAGCTGGCAATTCACCACAGCACATTGCCCTGCTTTCCCGAAGTCTGAATCAATGAGGCGAAGCTGAAAGGCTGCCACCCAGGGGTGTCCTCAGGGCACACCGCAGGTCTGCTCTCTGCTGCCCACAGCCTGGGCATCCGCCAGCCCTCACGCTGAAACATCTACCCCAGAACCCTCCAAATGGAGACCTCGATGTGGTTTTCTCTTTAAAGCTGTGCTTTTCCCGAAGAACAAATGCTTTAGCAAGTAATTAGGCTCAAGCGCCTAACTTGGCAGCAGAAAAAAAGTCCCTGCTTTCTGGGAAATCCTTTGCTGCCTATTTAAAAATAACAATTTGTTGCTGGCCTTTTTTACTTACAAAGTGAATAAGTGATTTCAGGAACTCTGTAATCGGCACAGCCCTTCAGCTCCCGCCCCTGCTCGTTATTGTGTCGAGTGTCCAAGCCTAGTGATGCACTACCCTACGGCGGCAGGACGTACCTTGCCCCTCAGAGAACCTTTAAATGCAGAGAGTGCCCAGTAAACAGCCTCCAGGATGCAAGTTCTTCCCAGAGGTTCCCGCAGAGCAGACCTCAGGAGACGAGCTGTGTGCTCTCCCTCTCCCTTCCCTCCAGGTCTACTAAATCTGACCCCAGGGGCCCTCCTCCTCCCTGTGAGCTCCAGGCCTGTTTCCCTGGTGTACTTGCTCCTATGGGGGCGTCCAGGCTTTTGCACTGTTCTGTCATGGCTCTGGATACTTTTCCCTCGCAGCTTGTCCTTCAGATGGAAAGCCTTTAGTGTGCAGAGGTGACTGTCCTAAAGCCTGCTGTCCTTGCCTACCAGATTGTGGGGTGAGCTAGGCATGTCCCAGTAGGGAGGCCATCGGCACTTGGCTGCGGGTGCTTCAGAAACTGTGGGCTCCTCCAGAATCCGGGTTGCAGAGAAGCCCGTGTTTTCACCCTTCCTCCATCAGCGAGCAGGAGGGCAGCAGAGGAGGAAATGAGGGGCTTTGCTGTGCGTGGGAGTGCAGAGGTCCCCTCCATTCTGGAGGTCTCTGTCACAGATGGGCACTGCTCCATCTCCTCCCAAGCTACCGTGCGCTGAGTCAGGTGAGAGGAAGGGCCCGGGCCCCAGAGCTCCGTGGGGTGGGTGATATCCCGCAGGGGAGAAGCGAGGCAGGGGATGGACCTGCAAGGACGTGCTTCTGCACCGCTGACGGAGGTGAAGACCTCTTGAAGTCCATCTTTTCACCCTGTTCTGTGGCCTGTGTGCTCCCCAGGTCCCAAGCCCAGGAGTAGGTCTTGGGTCTTCAAGTTGCTACCTTTGTAAAGGATGAAGTGAGAGTCCTGGAGTGGGTGTCATTGCAGACGCTGAACCTGGTGCCAGCCCTGTGTCACTCGGCCTCCATGCGCCCACCCTCCGGCCCCTGATGTCATCTGCTTCCGTGACGTAACCATTCAGCTGCACTGGAGGCCAGCAGAGCCACCAGCCTGGGCCCTGCACCTACACACTGAGTCAGCAGACCTTGTTCTCGTGAATCACTGTTGTGGGCCATTGGTTAAAGCGAAAGGTTGATTACCTCCCAGTTAGTGCATGTTTCAGTCCATATTCAGCTGGCTGCAAGGCAGACTGGCATATGGCTGAGGGCAGCAGCTCGTGGCAGTGGAAGGCAGCAAAACAGTGAGAACCAGTGGGAGGCGCAGCAGCAATGATGGCGACAGAGAGCATGTCTGTCTACCTTACTTGATTCAGGCTATCCGCACCAGGCCAGGTGACCCCACACTGCCAGCCCAGCTAGGGCGACCTTGTATCATCTGGCATAGGACAAGAATGGAGTAAGACTGGGGTGTAATGGTTAATTCTGTGCTTCTCAGAGAGAAATGTCATTCCTGATACAAGCGAATAGGTCCTCACACTGTCCCTTCCAGCCCAGACTCATCCTCTCCCCCAAAGCTTCAGAAAAATAATGCACAAAGCTTGATGTTTATCACAACTGATTTTTATTTCTGCATCATTTCTTGGGTGTAAAGTAGCATAGGTTAAAACCACCCTCCAGCTCTAAGGGCCCATGCTCAAGGGCAGCTTGACCTACTGCTCACAAAGCCCTGGGGCTGTCGCCTCCTGGGGAATTGTCACGATTTCTCAACATTACACATAACAGTGTCTAAAGGATTAGCATTAGTTCCTCTGGACCAGCTTGTGAATTACACAACTGGAGGATGAAGACTTAAATCTGGCCTTAACTCCCCCCCGCCAAGGCCTCATTCTTCAGAATAGCAGTAGTAACCAAGATGTGCAAAGAAAAGCGAGTTCTGTAAGAGCAGGAGACAGAACAGGAGGGCCACACTGATAGTTTTTCTGAAAGTCATTTATCTGTCAGTGTGTATGAAGTGCCCCTCTCTGCCAGCCCCTGGACTGACAGGACGCAGCTCCGCATCTAGATGGCACAGGTGTGAGGGAGACCCGGTGTCCTGGGACATCAGGTGGGCAGGAGCTGTGGAGGTCCACCGCTCTGTCCTTGAGGGAGATGGAGGGCCGGAGATGACAGACAGAGACACGGATGCGGGGGCTGAGGGAGGGCTCCCCAGGGAACCCACACAGGCTCGGAACACCGCACGACAGGCAGAGCTGGAAGCTGACGGCACCCATCGTGGAGGTGACCGGCGCTCCATGTCCCTGCCTGGCCTTCTGAAGATGTGCTTGTAGATTCCTTCAAACAATAGAGACATAAATATTCCTGGGAAGTTTAGAAAACTACTTTGAAATTATGATATAAATTTGTCAGAGTAGTTTACGCTCAGGAAATGACTAGAAGAAAAGGATGTTTCTGTAGTGTAGTGTTTAAAATTAGGCCCAACATATCAATGTATTCATTTATTTGAAGATTTTTAAACTGCCACTTCCTGTCCCTCCAGGGCTAGATTTCAGGTTTTTTGGTGCACAGCACAGGGAGAGAAGTGAGATGTATTAAATGTCTGGGCTGCCATCCTCACTAAGTAGTTCGCCTGAAGTATTTATGGACTCTGCCCCCATGCTGTGGCCCGGCTCCTCCGGCCATATGAGGCCACGTGCTTCATGTGGTTCACAGGCCCTGGTGCTTCAAGACCCGGGCTGTCTTCACGGCACTCCAGGCTTTGCTCTGAGCCTTCCTCAGCACGGTGTTCAGTGACACTGGGCCTTGCTTACGCCAGGGAAATCCCCACAGCCCTGCCAAGCTGGGCCCTCAAAGAGCCCGTCAGCGAGGTGTGTGCCTAGCCACTTCTGCGTGCTGTCAGCTCCCGGGAGGTGGCAGGCCCCCAGGGCTTTGCAAGCTGCCCTTTAGTGTGGTCCCTTAAAAATGTTTGTTGGGCCGGCAAGATAGCTCAGTGGACTGAGTGCCTGCTTTTGACTCTCAGCTGCACCTGTCAGCTACTCCCTGTGACAACCTGGCATCGCCTCACCCCTGCCTGCCTCTCCACTAGGGAGAAGCTCTGTGAATTCCTCTTCCTTTGCACATCTCGGCCACCTTTTAACCCCGGGTGCACCTGTGCTCCCTGGAAGTGTTCCAGGCCTTCCCTGGGCTTACTCTGATTCTTCCTTAGCCCCCTCCTCCATTCCTCCTCGAGAGGGAAACTGAACCGTGTTTGCTGAAGCACAGACGTAATCCCACATTTCCCCTCATTGCCAATTAATTCAGCCTCCAGCCTAATAGTCAAGACCTTCCCCACCACACTTCCAGCCAGAAGACCTTTCATGGCTCCCTTGACTCCTTCCTGCAACCTTTCCGCCCTGCCTTCTTCTGTGGACATTGTTTTCACTAAAGCTACGTTTTTACTGCCTACATTTTTCCCTTGAGCAAAACCCAGCTCTCATCAAGCAGGCTGGCGAGGCAGCCGGGTGGCAGTGCCCGTCCCAACACAGCCTCCTTAATGCAAAGCAGCTACAGCGTGAACACCTGCTGCACGGGCTCCCGGAGACAGTTTGTTCGCGGAGCCTCGCGTGGAGGCTCTTTCAGCTGTCCAATGAAGGAGGGCTTGTGGGCTTTGGGTCAGCCTCTCTGCCACCGCTTACAGTACGGAAATCTTCTTGTGGTTTGTTAAGACTGAGTAGTGCCCTGTAAAAGAGAAAAAAGTTGAAGTGATTTTATTACACAAAGAATTGTCATTACTTCAGCAGCAGCATAGAAGAGTTATACTCTGCTGATAACCCACTGGGTTTTTATTTTAGCCATGAGTTGAATTTCAGCAGTTATTGC
Organism: Tympanoctomys barrerae; assembly: GCA_002564285.1. Classification (NCBI taxonomy): domain Eukaryota; kingdom Metazoa; phylum Chordata; class Mammalia; order Rodentia; family Octodontidae; genus Tympanoctomys; species Tympanoctomys barrerae. The sequence continues at coordinate 4,300 of NDGN011530519.1, forward strand.
CAAACTTTTAAAGTCAGTAATATCAGAAAAGCCACAAACATTATTCCAACAGCAAATACATCAACAGTCCCAGCTTTAGGAGGAGGCGATGATGAGTCTGGTGTGTTTAATTTTTCATCTAGGAATCTTAGGATCCAGATCAATACAGGTTGAACGCTCTTTCCTGAAGTGCGTGGGCCCTGGAGTCTCCGATGTCAGCATGTTTCAATCTCGGTATTTGCATCCCCATAACGAGATGTCTCAGGGATGGGACTCCAGTCTATACGTGACACTAATTCACCTGTACACATTGTCTGAAGGAACTCTTTGCATGATATTTTTAAAAAATTTCATGTGTAGAAAGCTTGGTGGGGTGGGGCTTTCCCTTGTATCCTCGAGGTAATCAGTGCCCGAGATGCTTCATGCTTTGGAGCTGTTTGGACTTGGATTTTCAGATCCAGGACCCTCATGCACAGAAGTGGCTCCCCTCGCCCCCGGGGCTAGGAAGCTTCAGTGAGTTCAACACCACTGGCTTCTCCCTGGCAGCTCGGGCTACAGTTTCTCTGCAGGTAGAGAGAGGCCAGTGGAGCACGGAGCTCAGTGTTGCTGGGCATGAACGGCGATACAGCCAGCCAACAGTGACCTTCCCTGCAGGGAAGGAGCGGGGGATGCCAGTACCCACCAGCGGCCAGCGACCTAACGTGGGGGTGTCCCCTTGTCCTGGAGCACGTGGGCAGTGAGCGGCAGAGAGGGTGTTGTTCAGGGAGCAGGCAGACAGTCCTGCCCACTGGGCATGCTGGTCTTGTGGAAGGTGGAAGCATGAAATTAGAGAAGTCAGGGAGCCTCCCAGAAGGCTGGGCTGGGCCAGAGGTTGCTTATTGACCTGCTTGCCATAAACAGAGACAAGATTGCTTGGGCTGGGGCATCATGACAAATGTTTGGGTTTGAAAACTTCTCTACACTCTGCTCTGATGAGTTAAATATATTTATTTAGAAATCCGCTCAGATAATCGAATTCTGCTCTGGACTGAGTGCAGTTTCAAAGAGTTTGCTAGTGGCTTACATTAGGGCAATAATGGATGGAAACCACAGTTCAGGAGGGATCGGAAGGGGAAGGAGTGGAGTGGAGGGGAGGGACAGCAGGGGGAGGGAGGGACAGGAAGAGACCTCTGCTCCCGGATTCTGCAGCCAAAGCCTGCAGCACTGCCCCCTGCTCCTTGGTGGCAGGCACTTTTCAGAAGCAGTGTTGAACGTCTCCAGGAAAGATGGCAGTGAGTCACACGAAGGCTGCTGGGTATGACTTTGTCGTGGGACCTGTGGTCTGGGTGGTGTGGTTTGTCCCTGACCCAAGTTCCTTTTTAGGAAAGAGAGGGGAAAAGGACAGTCTTACCAGAGCCAGTGTCGTCTGTCATGCACAGCAGAGGCTGAGGGGAATGTGTGCTCGTGGGAATGACACTGGCTGTTGCCACTCTGCCCATCCTCCCGATCAGCCTCACAGCAACAGACCGTCAGCACGTGCTGTCCAAGCGGCACCATCCCCAGCAGCCATTCCACTTGGCATCTCTGTCTCAGACTCCGAGCAGCCTCCTGACTCCGGCTGCCAGTCATGTGAGGGGGAAACAGAGCCGGGGACAAACAGCCCTGAGATATCAGCAAAGGGGTCCACACAGCAACATGGGATGGAGGGCTGTAAGGTCTGGAGGATCCGAGGATGACCACATCGAGAGGTCTGTACACTGGGGCCGCGGTAGACTGTTCCACCGGCGTCCAGGCCCACTGCAAGGTGCTCAGGAAGCGCCTCAGTCACGCGCTGAAATGCGAGTCATTGCAGCACAGAAGGCCATTCTCAGTGTGAGCCCAGCAGGTCGTCACCCATGACGCAGGACAATTTTTCAGACAGTTTGATTCAGGCATCTGTTAAACAGGGACCTTCCAACCAATTGCTTACCTGCCACCTGGGCCACAAGGCAGCTTCGGCCTCCATGTGGACAGCACTGGTGTGGATTCCTCAGGGGCCAGTCCCAAGAAGCTCCTGGCCTGCCTGGAAGCCAGGTGCACCAGCCAGTCAAGGAGGGCTGCGCAGGGAAGGCATGATGTGGTGGCCGCAACAGCCGCGGGGACAGGGTGACCGATCAGCCTGCAAGAGTGCTGCTAGTCCTGCTGGACACAGCCATTGGCCATGTTGAGCAGAAGACTCAGCACACGGCCTCCCTCGTGTGGACTCCAGAAAAGATGGCAGGAAAGGGTGGGGCTCTCAGTAGATACAAGGAGATACTGGGACATGATCAGCATCTGCAGTTCGCTCAGAGTTGCTCCCCAGACAGTGAGTGTGGGGAGCGCGATCAAAATGTGCTCTGAGCATGCGCCGCCCCGCTGGGGCAGAGCCCACTCCTCTGCATGAACAGTCGCCACCCAGGGCAGGGAGGAGAAAGAGCAAATGACAGTGAGGAAAAGGGGCACGTGCTGCTGGAGCGAGCACGCATCCGAGCACGATGGCCGCAGCGCGTCTTTTATTTATTTATGAAAATAACAAGTCTCCACTTAGGAGAAAGTCTCTCGAGAATGCAGCTATCATCCCAAAGTGGTCTTGCAACAGTTCTGGAACCACTAAAACAGAATTCCAAGCACAGGATTTGCAGAAAAAGTTTGCCCCACCCCAGCTCTGCTCCTTTCATCCTTGCTATAAACCCTTCCTGTCGGGAAGCCCCAGGAGCCAAGAGGAGCGCTGTGGAGCTCCCTGGGCCAGAAGGGCTGGGCCCTGCAGCCCGTGCTTGCTTCCTCCGGCGTGAGCGGGCACCAAGCCTCCGGGTTCCATCGCGCAGACGTGAGGAGCTGCCGGCGAAGCCACGCCCGGAGGGCCCGGGTCTGGGCGGCAGCTGCTGCTGCTGCTTCCTTGGGCACAGCCTCAGCTGTGCTTCTCTCTGGCCACCTTTCCGGAAAGTATGCTGTGGTCCTGCAAATGCTGCCCCCTCTCCCCTCCCTCCTTCCTCTTTCCATCCTCCCTTCCGCGAGCTCTGCCTTCCCTGCCCCTCCTTCCTGTCCCTTGCCCTCCTCCTCTCCATCTCTCTGGAGGGCTGAGGCTACTTGCAGCCACCGACCCCACCCTCTTCAGGAGTGGCATCCGAGGCCGCTCTGTCAGGACACAAGTGTCCATCCCCTGCGCCTTCCTCACCAGGGCCATCACCATGCAATCCCTTTGTCCGTGGCTCTTTGCAGCTCGCCCTGCTGGAGGCTCCTGGGCCCCAGCTGCTCAGCCTCTGGCTTTGCACAGAGCCCTGAGCTCCTCCAGGTCGCAGCTGAGCACTGGCAGCTCGAAGTCCTGCAGAGAATGCGTGGACCTGAGGGCAGCGCATGTGAGGAGGAGAGGGGTCCCACAGCTCGCTCCCCCAGACCACACGCAGCCTGGTCTGGGTGTGACACCTCGGCTCCTGCCACCCTGGGCCCCTGGGCTCTCACCCCACACCTGGCAGCCCCTTTGCCCGCCAGCCCGCTCCAAGCGCTCTCCTCAGCAGCCCCATCTCAGCCGAGCGTGGGAGAGTGTTGAGCATGCGCTCTGGCGTTTCTGCTGGTACTGGGAGCAGCTGAGGCCCCCGAGCCGTCAGCAAGAGACCAGCAGGCAGGCAGACGGGAAGCGCACAAGTTACACAGGCCGAGTGACTTCTGGGTGCCTTGGCCACGCTGAATTAGGGTCATCTTTATCCTTCCTTTTAGTTTTGGGACTGTAAGCAGCGAGCTTGAGGGTGCCACTCAGCACTTCCTTGTTGTGTAAACCATCACAGTGTTGGCTTGAATTTGCAGGTCACTCCGGTCCCGTGTTCTTGTTGACAGCACAGGTTTACAACCAGGAGTCAGGCCCCTTACAGGGTGCTGCTGGGATCTGTGCTTATTTCCCTCCTGGTTATAAAGTCAAGTTCGAGGCTACGCCTTTTAACTGCTTACATTACATTTAGAGAAATGTAAAGAAAATCTACTTTATTTATTCCTCCATTTTATAATGATCTCAAGCTTATAAAATCTAGTTTAAAGGTGACACTTTAGGAATAGACCTTCAGCTGCCGTAGCTGGGGAAAGTGCGCTGTCTTTAACATGCTCCTGTGGTCCTGTTTGAACACAGCCAGAGAAGAAAATGGGGTGCTCCCTAGGGCCTGCGCTCGCCCCCGGCAGCACAACTCCGGAGGTCTCTGCTGTCCCTGCTTCCTGGGGCCAGGCATTTAAGCAGCGCCTCAGCTGCCCCAGGGTCAGACCCAGGCCAGCCCAACTTCCCTCGCACGGCCCGCCTGAACTTGAGGTCAGACTGTGCGCAGCTTACCCAGCTTTCTGTCCTGACTGTCAGGGTGTCCCTGTTGCCCTTACAACCAGGGCAAGTGTCCTTGCCATAGTGCCCTTCCAGGGCCTCGTAAGTGTGCAAAAGCTACTTTAGGTCTTTCACGGCACAGCAGACAGAAAGGGGAGAAAGCAGTCTACCCAGTCCTGAGCTTGACTAAGAGAGTCCCCTCTAGGTCCTGGTATCCAGGAACCATGACATCAGGTAACAAACTCCTGGAGGCTGTGAGAGAAAGACAGAAACTTAGAACTAAAATCTTCATGAGATCCTGAAAACCAAGGAAGGCGGGAGGGAGCGAGCTGGCTTTGGAGGCGCCAGCAGAGTGTGTGTGGCACTGCAGGACTGGAACAGGGGGCTTCCAAGCCCAGGGAGTCCCACGTGGCTGTTCTGGGGACATCCCAGCGTGGAAGTAGAGCCCTTAGGCTGGGCAGGCGACCCCCAAAAGGGGCACGCATCTTTAACCTGTGCAGCAGAAGGGGGGTGTGGGGCCACATGGCCTGGGCAGAGCATGGAGCTGCCGGCTGGGGAGGTGGAAAGGAGCAGCCTGGCTCTGGCTAGCCACGCCCTGTTCTGAAATCACCTTTCCTTTCCAGTCCATCAGCAGAAACATGGGGTGCAGAACTCCGCCCCACTGTAGTTGGGTTGGTTGAAGAGGGGAGAACAGCAGGATTTCAGCCTTTGTTGACCCAGGACTTGGGGCACAGCTCTCTCCTCGGGTCAGCGTCTACAACAGGCAGGGTGCCTGGGGCAGGAGCCTCCTTCCTCATCTGAGCAGAGGCCGAGTCACCACTGCCCAGAGCCATGAAATCTCTGTGCCCCAAGCTCTCCGGTGTCCCCTGCACCCCCAGCTCCCTGCCTTCCCTGCTAATCCACAGCAGACCACATAAAGGCTCTGTTTCCTGACAGATGAAAGCCTCAGCATAGGAGGGAAGAGAGGACAAAAGCAGACTGGGTTTTTAGGGGAGCAGGCAAAACAAAACAAAAGCCAGGGGACCCTTCCTGATTTGAGTCTAGGGACTGCCAGGTGTCCAGGAGGAGAGCATCGGCTGTCACCCGGATGCTACTTGAATCTGCGTGGCACAGGTTGTGTGCCCATCCGCCCACAGCGGGCATTAGGCAGACCATTCATGCCCTTCAGTTTTGGGGATGAGGAAGGTGAGGGATGGGAGAAACAGAACGAAAGGAGCAGCAGAGCAGGTCTCCTGTGTCTGACACACCCAGCCCGAAAGGTGTGTGATTGCAGAGACAGGGCGCTGATTGTCATCCTGGGGCTGCTTCTCTCCGCAGGTCTGGGAGAGACCCAATCTTCCCATACGGTGTGCGAGGACATCTGGGGCAGCACTTGGTGGGGGCGTTCCACCTGACCCCGGAGTCGGGTGTTGAGCAGCGGGTCACCTACGGAGGCTGCTCCTCGCCCTGGAGGGCCGCCTCGGCCTCTTCCCGCTCTGGTGAGAGCGAGCAGGGACCTCGTAATGTGGGTGCTTCTGTGTGTCAGAACTCATTTTCCAGGATTCAGAAGCTTCTCACCACTGAAGGAGAAAAATCTAAACCTATAAATGTCTGCAAAAAGAGAAAGCAAGAGAGAAAGAGAGGGATGGAGGAAAGGAGAGAGACGTAGAAGAGAGCTCGGGAAGAGAGGAGGAGCTTGAAGAGAGAGCGGGTGGCAGAAAGGAGGAGGAGAAGAGAGAAAGAAGCTGTGACTCAGGGCAGGGGTAGGGGAAGGGAGCCAGACAGTGGGTGACTCAGGGCAGGGGTAGGGGAAGGGAGCCGGACAGTGGGAAATGCCTCAGCCGGACGCGCCAGGGCACTGTCCCAGTGATGCGACCTGAGCTCTGGCTGGCTCGCCAAGAGACACGCCAGGGGACAGAGCCCAGGGAATTCCCAGGGCAGGGCGGGAGCCTTGGCTCCTGCCCCCGGGGGAGAGGCTGCAGGTTTGCTGGCTTCCACCCAAGAGAATACTTTTCAATATGTATGAGGAAGAAGTTAAAAGGGGTTTAAGTTAGCAGAATTTTAAAAGAAAACATCAAAGAAAAACGTTTTCAAAATAAAAGTAGAATTTTAAAATTAGAATTTTTCTTGTCTCCTTCCCACGTATTTTTCCCGCCCTGCATGTGCACTAGCTTTATTTTATAATAACAAATTAGCCACGTCATGCAGCTGAGTGAGCGGGTATCTGGGCCTGGAGAGCTGAGCTGGAGGGCGAGCAGGGGCTCCTGCTGCTCCACTTCCTGCAGGGTGATGGAGGTGTGCTTCATGGCATCTACAGAGGACAGGCTCGGCCCCAGGTCAGGCCAAGAGGACAGGGGCCCTCAGAGCCAAGCTGGGACTGTCAGGGAGTGTGTGGAAGGCCCCAGGGAAGTTCTTTCCACCTTTGTGGGGGCAAAACCTAGTGCCTCGCAGGGGCAGGATGGCTGCCGTGGGAGGGTGAGGGGACAGGAGCCCCTGTGCCTCTTGGTGTGTCTGTCACTGTGCCCAGCCATGCCAGGACCTGCCAGCACACACAGGCGTCTCTGTCGTGGCTCACACAGACCCAGGAGCCTGGGGATCCTGCCCGTGGTCCCAGCTCGATTGTGTCAATAGACACACCACCGCTCCTGAGACGGTACCCTGAAACTCACTCGTGAATCTGTAGAGCTCTGTCTCTCACTTCCAAGGACGTGCTGCAAACACTCCTGGTTAACTTCTCAAATCTACAAGGCATTATAGTCCAGGTATAGTTTAAAGGGGTCAAACCTTTGGGCCAAAGCCTCAAAATAATTCATGATCAAAACCACAAGGGTTCTTAGTCTGACCTCATCAGAGCACGTTGCCTGCTGAACAGAGGGGGTCACACTGGTCTCTGCTGATCCCTTGCATGTGAGCACTTGGTCAGTGGTGCTGTATTCAGTGGGTGAGCTACAGAACGGGGGAAGCCAGTGGTCCACGGGGAGAGACAAAGAGCTGAATGTGGAACCCGGGACGCTGTGGGTGGCAGACCAGCACGCGTCCCTGCCTCTGTCTGCTTGCGGCCTCCCCACTACAGGACCCATGAAGAGCCGAGCTGTCTCTGTGTCTTTCCACTTCCCTTCTTTCCTCTCTTCCCTTTCCTAGCAAGCCTTCAGCATTGGATCTGCCAAGGACGCAAGCGGGAATGAAGCCAACTGCGCCACCTTGGTTTGTGGCTGGCTGCGTGCCACTCCCTGCAAGAGCTGGGCTGCTGGCGATAGTGTCAGTGATAGTGAGGGGCCGGGGGTCCTCAGTGTGACAGTGGCTTCCTGTCAGGGAAGGGGATGTAGAAAGGGGACGAGGCAGCGGCAGCAGTTTGGAAATTAGTTACGTTAAATAACTGACTGGATACAAAGCAAAACAGATCATGAGTAGTGTGAGCCAGATTTCTCAGATTGGAGCAAAGATTTGTAAATTCAGAATACAGGAGGCTAGACAGATTCCTGAGGTATTAAGTTAAAGTCCGAAGTACCAGAAGGAATGCATGCATTTTTAAAATAAATATGCACAGGAAGGAACGGGAAGAGTTGTCGTCCATCCGTGTGAACCCAGGTCTACCAGATAGCTCTCGTTCCTGTCCAGGGAGCAGACCCCAAGACAGTGGTCCCCAAGAGCACAGCGCTGAACGCCACACTCCACGCAAAGAAGAGGAGCTCTTTGGCGAGGCGGCAGGCTGAAGGGAGAAGGGCAGGAGCAGAAAGGAGACAGGCCTGCAAACCTCCCTGCAGCAGAACACAGAGCCACACGGGGGAGCAGCAGCCAGCTCGCAGGGGCCCTCACAGCTCGGGCAGTGTGAGCATCAGAACAACCTGCACACCCACCAAAGTAGGCTTCGGGGTGTCTGCTGATAACAGTTAGCTTAGCAGCTAATTACCTGAAGATAAGGGGAAGCGCTCACTTGCAGTGGAACACCGATTAATAACGGTGGACATAGCTAGTCACTCTTTGGTGGCATTGTGATGGGGTGTGACAAGCACAACTGTGGATGACGACTAGGCTCGGTGTAAAGAGGCTGCGAGGGAAGGGGCCGTTGATGAACTTGGAATGCGTCCCCACAGAGTGCAAGCCCGGTGCAGCTAGGAGACGACGGCCTCGGTGGAGAAGCCCATCACCCGCTGACTTGGCCAGTCGCCAGCTGGCGCTGGGGATGTGCGGCCCGGCACGCTGCGCCAAGAGGGACAGTGTCGTGTCTCTGAACCTGCTGCCAGAATCCACATGCCAGGTTGACAGGCATCCTACGTAGTGAAAGGCGGTACTGGCTGGGTGGCCAGGGCGTGAGGCCAAGGAGTGAGGGGCCGTCCCGTGTCCAAGGAGATGGGTGGGCCCCAAAGGCTAAATGCAGCCTATGATGTTGCTTAGGGTCCTGGCACAGAGGGTTGGGACATCGTGGGCGCACCTGAATGGAGTTTCCTGTCAGCCGATAGCGTTGTGTCAGCTGATAGTGCTGAACTGCAGGGTGGCGGTGTTGGCCTGGGCGGGGCTGTGCTGCGGGTGGAGTTGAAGCGGATGGTGCTGTGGAAAGGCTGCCGGTGTCTGGAGCGGATGGCGATGGTGGACTGGACGGTAGTATTGTATCGGCACAGTAAGTCCCCAACTTATTAACAAGTTCCATTCTGAGAGAACATGTGGAAGCCACATTCATTTGTAAGTCCAGTGAAATGGGTCGCACACACTTTGACACAAGCAGACAATGTAAAGCGCAGAGAAAGCAAATGCAAGGCCTGTTCACAGTATTGGTGTGTCTTTTGTACAATCCTTGCACTAGATAGATTCACGTGCCCTGGGTTTTCTGTACAAGTTACTGGACCCTGGCTACTGAGAGCGCCTGGAGCACACAGGATCATATTTATGCTTAAGAGGAACAACTGTGTGAACTTTAGAACCACCAGAAAACCGCATCCAGACCTTCACGATGCTGCAGCTTAGTCAGAGGGGCTACGGGCCTGGGGCGCCCTTTGGGTCTTCTCGCTCCTGTGGTCCCAGGGCCTGGCAGGCCGGGCTCTGCCCTGAGGACTGCCCGCTGCCGCAGCCTCCTGCCTGGGGCTCCTTCTCAGCACCACCTCAGCTCCGGGCTTTTCTTCTCCACTGTGCCTGTGTAAATCCCAGCACCTCCTGGGTTTGGATCTTCATATCAAACGAAGTTTTAGAATGAGGAAAGCAGCATCTCATAAGGTGAGAAAATGAAGCTTGGAAAAATAAAGCCCGCCTACCAATCTTGCTCCTCATCTAGATTTTCACAGAAAATCTGTTACTGAGGAATCTGTTACTGAGTCAACGCAGCCATGGCCATCAGAGCCTCAGTCAGTCATTGTCCCCCCAGACCAGAAGACTGACCCATGTCCCTCAGATGTGTGCTCCAGAAGGGGTCTAAGCTCTGTGGGTGCTATGACTTTAAAAAGTAATGCAAAACTTTAATGGGACACATTTGTACCTACCAAGGAGCTTCCACAGGCCCAAGAACTTGAGCAGCACCAGAAGAGCTGATCGTGTCTGTTTCTTGCCCTGAAACGTGTGTTATTTTCATCGAGTCCCTTACGCATGCAGCAAGGCCACATCCTTGCTGACTCAAATGCGGCGCCTTCAGCTGCTGGCCAGAGCCCTGCACCACCCCCACGGCTGCATGGCACGCTGGGATGCCGTCCTGCATAGGTACACTCGGTCCTGGATAACTTGATTTATGCTATGAATAGAAATTGCTGCCATGCTGAGCCATTCTGTGTTCAAGAAACACTTGCTTTCCTGTTTCTGAAGTGTTTTTTATAATATATTTATCAAAACCAAACATATATAAGGATTTACACTTTCCACTCTTGGTGATTACACCTGCATATGCAAATAGCTAGGACTCCTCTCGCGAGCCCTGGAGTCCCCATGCCATTCCTTAGGCACCAGCAGTCTTTCCTCTTGTGAGTGTCGGTCTTGCCAGCCCACCCTGGAGCCCAGCTCTCAGCTGATCTTCCACTGTGCTGTGCGCCAACTCTGGTCCTGGGAAGTAGAGGCAAAATCTTGGGTTTGGAGGGCAGCGTGTCCTGTTTGGGATCCACATGCGTCCACCAGCTCATTTGTCCACTCACTGGGCACCATCAGCCCACTGAGCCCCAGGGGCAGGCCCCAGGGCTCCTCCAGGCAGGTTCACAGACGAGTGAGGTGCCTGCAGCGTTGGCCGCTGGTGGGGGATGTCCGCCAGAGCGAGTGGCCGTGGGATGAGTGCAAGGAGCACACCGGGAAGGCCGCAGGTGGAGAGGAGGCGGGCAGCCTTGGAGAAACACTGCCTGCAAGTGCAGCTGGCACTGTGTGCTCCACACTGCTGAAGACTGAACTCTGGGAGCACTGGGCAGGCCCAGCCCGAAGAGGAGACTTCTGTGGCCAGGGGCCAAGTCCAGAACCCTCGTGGGGAGGGCAGGGGAGGTGGGCTGGGCCCAGGAAGTCTTGCGAGACAGAACCCACTCCGGGTCTCAGCAGAAGGAGGAAGCCCTCGGGCTGTGTCTTGGTTGCCAGATGGACCATGGCACCCATTCTCAAGGTAAAGAGCATAGGAAGAAAGAGGGTTGTTTTTTATATTTTTTATTCATTTGAATGAGAAAAAAAGAAAATAGCAACGAAACAGTTTCAGAACAGATTAGTAGGACTGTACAGCAATTAGTACATCGTACACTGTTGTCTTCGTAGTAGTTGTTCAGAGGACAAGATGCAGACGTGATATCTTGTCTAAGCAATGTTAGAACAAATAGGGTTTTGAAGAATATTAGTATTAAGTTTTTAAAAGCTCTGAAATACCAAAGAGGAGCCACCTGGTGGAAAGGGTGGGTCTGCCAGTTTCTTGGGACAAGTGCCACCCATGTTTGCCCATCGTGAGCCGCTGTGCAGCACCTGAGGGTGGGTTGCGCCCTCTGACCTCTGAGTAGACTCAGAAGAAAGGCCCCTGGGGCGCAGAGTCTGGGGGACTCCTGGCCGTGTCAGCAGGAAGCACAGGACATCATGCTGTGTGTGGCGCCGCTCGGGATTCCTAGTGGATTTGCTGGCAACACGGGACTTGGGCGTCTTCACGGGAGATGCAGAACTGTGTAGTGATGGAAGGAAGTGAAGCAGAGGGGATAGAGCGGAGTGTGAGGAGCAGAAAGGAGGACAGGTGCCCCCAGCCCCGCACTGGCACACGGTAGCTGGGCACCCTCGAGCCCAGGAGGAGAGGGAGTGGTCTGTCTCTCCTCCAGCTTTGTAACTCAAACGCCTGCTCAGCAAATGCATGAATAATCCAGGGATTAGCTGAGGGAATGGACTGAGGCATCCCTGACTTCAAAAGTTTCAATCAAGTACAGGGCGTAGCTACCCGTCAGTACAGTCTCCAAATTATATGCTGATTTTATCAGAAATGTAGAACCATGAGCATTCCCTAGCCTAGCATTTCCAAAACTCAGTTTTGAACATCTGCTCTGTGGATGGTGGTAGAAGTTAGATGAAATCTGTAAGCAAGCATCCTGGAGTCAAATCAATATGCCAAATGTTGCTTTAAATGCATTCAGATTAATCCCTCGCCTCAGAGCTTCTCTAGTCTGTGAGGATAACAGCGTGTAGTGTGGGCTCCCAGCATGCACTTGACCGAACCTGTTTTGTCTTTGTCTCGTTTGACCTCGGCACACAGCGCTTCTGAGGACAAGCGCTCTGATGAGAACACATTGTGCAGAGTTCTCCAGACAGCCAAGCAGCACTGGGAGGGTGGCTGGCTCCGGCGTGGCCCGCTGGTGTGCGCGGTGTCCTTCTGCTCTCCGAAGCCTCCTTACCTCAGCCTCAGTGTGTGGTGAATGCGTGGCCTTGTTAACGCGGCAGGCAGCAGAGAGGTTAGTGCCTCCGTGGCTGTGTGGCTCCATTCCAAATGGAGCCCAGCTCGGATCCGGTAACTGAGTTCTAGCACAGTGGGCGGAATGATTGCTTTTGCAAACCACATGCACGTGCTCCCCTAATGTACACAAGCTATGAAATGTCTCTTTGGGGACCCCGAAGCACAAAGCGGAGCTGTTGCCTCAGTGACTGGCCTGGAACTGGGAGTCTAATGCGATCCACAGGTGGAAGGTGCAACTCTGGCTCCGTGGCCTCCTCCTGAGCTGCAGAGAGGGCAGCTGGGAAGCTGTGGCAGCCCCCGCCGCACCCCCTTTCCCAGCTCCGCTTGGCACTGTCTTGCACACAGCACCTCTGCCAATCTGTTTTCCTTGAAACAGCTATAAAAATCCATTGTCCAGAGTCCCCTCCGCCCCTGTGGCAGGAGCTCTGAGGACCCCGTCCCACACAGGGACAGCCACGTCCCCTCAGCCTGGCCCTGGCTCCTGGGCGCTCTCGGCGACCCCTTCTTTGTCCTGTTCTGTTCATTCCCATGCCCTGCCCAGTCCCGCCAAGTGCACTCTAAAGGCGTGCAGTGAACGTTCACGTCTTTCCAGAACAAGAGCATCCTCATCCGAGGTCGTTGTCACACAGTGAGTTCAGATGAGGCTTTCTGACCGGAATTTTCTTAAGGTTGCCCAAAATAAAAGGCTTTTTCCATTTCTTAAAATGTCTGTGTTTGTTTTATTTGTGGAATGAAAGTTTAGAGCCATTTATAAACAGGCAGCTGTTATAGGGCAATACCTTTCTAGGGCCGTTCTTATTAGAAAAGCAAATTAATCTGGCCTGAAGGAGCAGTCCTGGTAGATCCTGGATTAGAAGACACTTTTGTTGACTGTTATGTACTGAAGTGTAGTTAAAAAATAAATGGAAAGATTTTATGCATAATAGCAGTGACCATGTTGATAAATAAGAAATATCAATAATTGTGAAATGTTAATGACATGAAAAAGCAAATGATTTTCAAGACCACAGGTGAAATATGGGTCCTGGCTACTCTCAGTCTGCGCATAGAAGCGGGAACTAGGCATCGGTTGCTGTGGAGCACCAGGGGTGGCCCCTGCTGCAAGGTGACCCCACAGGAACAACTGAACACCTCTTGTTTTTCCTCCCTAGCTTGAAGGGCGCTGATGCCGGCAATGGGATCCGAGTGTTCGCGCCGGACATTGGGGTGTTCCTGGCCAGCCTGGCCATCTGGCTGGTGTGCAGGAGCATGGTCCAGAAGCCGGTGCTGGAGGAAGCAGCCCAGGACAGCCTGGAGTTGGAGAACGAGGAGCTGGTAAGTCCCTTAGCTGGATTCACTTTGCAGCACTGGGTGGGTGGGAGAGGGGCCACCATGGTGCTCAGCGGCCTGTGCTCAGTGGCAGAGCAGCCTGTGTGCTCCCAAGGGGTGGTGACACCTGCACTGATCACCTGGGTGATCGAGTGCTCTCCGGGAGGCCAGGATGGGGCTTGACCCTCCTCACCACCTGGGCCATCACCCGGCATGGTCCCGCCGGCCCAGGGGAGTCTGAGCTGAGGACAAGGAAGCACATGTCACCCGGAGTCACTTACCTCCCCTGCTGCCCCCTGCAGTGGCCCATGGGTTACAACCACTTGGTCTGTTTCCCTGGTTGTTTGGGGTCATGCCAACAAATACCGCCATGGTGGCGTGGGGAGAGAAATTGATTCTGTGAGCGGAGCTGCAGCAAGCTGTGCTCACGGAAGTGCTCCAGGGGAGAGATGGCGCGTTGAGCAGAAAGGGAGAAGTGGTGAGGGAAGGGCGCTAGCCCGGTTGCCTAGAAGCTTTGGAGTGACTCCTGGGCCGGCAGCACTCTGGGTTTTGGATGTGTTTTTATTAGTGCGTGATTGCCCTTGTGGCAGAGAGCTGGTGTGTGTGTGACACATCGGAGCCCTGTCTGCCTCCCTCCCCTCCGCCTCATCTCTGGGCTCCTTCCCGCTTGCTGAAGGCCCATCTCCTTGATTGCTGTCACTAATCTTTCTTTTGCTCTTTGAATTATTTTACTTCTGGGTTTTCATATAACAGAAATGTAACATTTAAAGCTGTGTCTGATTTCTGGCCCCGAGCGTTACGGTCTTGAGTGCACATTCTCCCGCAAATGCCCGGAATGCACTCCTCACGGCGGCGCAGAGCTCCGTGAGAGCAGGCGTCCTCGCTGCGTCCACCGCGGGCCGCACGTAGGCGGCGGCGTGTCTTCCCGAAAGAGTGAAAGTCATCCTGTCCCAGAAACACCAGCGTCACTGCTCCGTGTGAGGAGGTTGTCAGGCTCCACACTGTCCCCAGCCTGCTCAGGACACTGTCCTAGCTTGATAAATGTCACACAGGGTTAGGTGACATTGATTTAAAAGTTACTGCTTTTTTAGATGAAAAGGAAATTAAATTTACAAAGGAAAAAGTAGTCAAGATCAGAAATACTTGGTTTGGACATTTGACTCAAGCTGCTTGGAGCTGGCAAATGCCTTCATTCACAGACTTCAGCAAGAAGTTGAGCCAGGCGCAGGGTGTGTGCTTGTCCCCCCAGCACTCTGCGGGCCGAGGCACAAGGACTATAAGTTCTGTCCCAGCACGGGCAGCTGAATGACTTAGAGAGACCGTATCTCAAAATAGAAGGGATTGGAAATGTGACTCAGTCCACAAGCCCTGGGTACAATACCTGGTACCACAAAATGAAAAACTAAACCTTTAAAACTGACATTAATAGAAATCACTTAATTGAGAAAGTTACTTAGTAAGACATCAAAGGAAGAAAATTCTCAGTTATGGCAAATGATTTACATCCTTCGCTAATAAGCAAAAAATTACCTTGTAAGTCCATTTAGAAATACGAGAGAGAGAGAGAGAGAGAAGAGGAGAGAGAGAGAGAGAGAGAGAGAGAGAGAGAGAGAGAGAGAGAGAGAGAGA
>NDGN011530563.1:802-14994 GCA_002564285.1 Tympanoctomys barrerae
GATGGCTCAGTGGAATAAGCGCTTCTCTGGCAAGCGCAAGGGCCTGAGTTCAATCCCCGGTCCCGCCGAGAGAGAGAGAGAGAGAGAGAGAGAGAGAGAGAGAGAGAGAGAGAGAGAGAAAGTGAATCTGATCCACTTTGCTTCTATCTGAGAGACAGCAGTTCTTAAGCAGGGATATTAAAAAATCAAAATATATGTGCCCAGTATCTACCCAGACCTCTGGATTTTATCTCCAGGGGCTAACACATAGATGTTTCGCACAAGATCCCTTCTGATTCTGATTCACACACACCTATAAGGAACCACCTTTCACAATAGTAAAGATTTTCCTACATGTGTTTTCTAAGATCTAGAGATCAAAATAATTTGGGGGCTTTACAGAGTTAGGCTAACTCTATGACACTGACTTAAGGATCATCCTCTATGCATTATTTCAGTCAATAGCAGGTTTTTTTGAGGAATAAATCCCAGATAGGAATTGTGCCTCATTCGTCTTGTAACCCTGCTGTCAATCAGGTTGCCTGCCTCACTCTAAGCCCTGATGAAAGAGGGACAAAAGCACAAGAGACAAGCAGCTCTAATGAGCTTTCATTTGGCTCATGCACAGTTAGTGTGGTCTTCTCAATTGCTTCCCCACAAAGTGGCATGTGGCAGCCTCAGCAGCTTTATCTTCATGGGCAAGCAGAGATGTCTTTCAAGCATGTAAGATGGGGAAGTGAAAATCAAGAGAGAGGCGAACACTTGGGAGCCTTTACTCATCTTGATGGAAAGAGGCGAAACCCTAAGAATTTATGCGGATCATTAGAGGAGAGCCAGCCAGGACCTGAATAGTAGAGTTCATTAAACATGAATGATCCCAGGTGTTCCCTTGAACAGTTTCCAACCCATGACTATTACCTGGACTACCTCAATTTTTCTATCCTACTGTTTCAGACACAGCAGGATGTGTCCATTGGTGCCCACTGCTCAGGGAATGAAGTCCAAATATTGGGATTAGCATTACAATGTTTCTTTCTTTTTACCTCACCCTCTCATATTCTGGGATGCAGTCTCACTAGAATATGTGCGCTTTTTCCTGTGCACTTTTCTGTTATATCAGCTTTTGCTGAAATGCTTCCTTCTTCTTGATTACATTTGCATTGAATAATATTCCAGCCTGCCAAGTCCCTTCTTTTTCTGCAAGACTGATCCTGAATGCTTCTGCCTCTGTGGTAGCAGTCTAGAGCTCTCCTCACCTGCTTCCCACCCAGTTGCTGAGCTGTCCATAGCACGTTTCTCCATCATACATTCCACATAGTGTTATTCAAAGAATAAAAAAACAGCTTCTATGCTGTGAGCTTCCATGGAGAGAGGCAGGAACTCAGGATGTTGTCAGCAGGCACATGAGCTCCAAAGCAGGCCTTCCTCAGTCCATTAGAGAAGCTGAGCTCATCCAGTGATGGTAGAATGGGGGATCCACCTCATCAACCTCCCCACTCCTGTCTGCTCACCTGTGCATGCACTTTCCCACTCCAGGCACTCACGTCCCCTGCTGGTGGACAAAAGACCCTGCATGGAGCCGGCAGAGTTCTGGGTTCCCGTCCTGATCTAGTCACTATTAACCTGCTAAGGGAATTTAAAACTGATCACCTCATCTCACTGACACTCTTTCTATAGTAACTGTATCAGTAAGTTCTCACTAGAGAAACAGATTTAATATATAGCATATAAATGTATAAGGATTTACAAAGTAGGCTTACAATGACCACCTGCAGAGTCAGGTGTTGAAGAGTGCAAAAGGATTATTTGCATCCTGAAGATCCAAAGGATCCATTCAAAAGACGAAGTCCTAGAACACACTGTCCTGTCCTGTGTGAGTACATAGCAGGGGGCTTCAAGGTCTTCCATAGGAGGCTGAAGAGTCTGCGCTGGAAGCCAAGGGATGACATCCAAGGTGAAGGTGAAGGCCGGAGCTCCTCCAAAGAAACACAGCGAGACTTTCTTCTGCATTGGCATTCTTTCTTCATTCAGGCTACAAGCCTGAATGGTTGGTGCCATTCATACCCAGAGTGGGTCTTCTGTCTTCCACAAATCCATTCAGCTACTCCCAGAACTATGCTGATCCAATTAGTTGGACATTTATAACTCAAGTTGGCCCAAGCATTTAACTATCACGATGGCCTCCCAAATTTCTTCCCCTTCTTGTATTCTGAGTCTGTTAGTTCTTTGAGCCTTTTCCTCTCTATTAGCTTGCAAAGGCTATCCAAACAAGGTATCCTAGAAATGTGTATCTGGAAATACATGTATTTCTGGAAGTGTATTTTCTAGAAGTCCAAGATCTAAATGTAGGCAGAGTTAGTTTTACCTGAAGCCTCTCTTCTTGTCTTACAGATAGTAATCTTTTTACTATGTCCTCAATGAAAAGTGACAATAGTCAGAATAGGACCCACCCCAGTAACTTCATTTTAATTTATTCAATTCTTTAAAAGTTCTGACTCTAAATAGAGTCACATTCAGAGGTACTGGGACTTTGATCACATGAATAGAGAAGGAAACAACTCAGTCCATGAGACTCTGATCAGTAGATGTCTGGTGGTGAAGGGCCTCTGACACAGAATTAATTTACATCCTCAGAATGCCTAAGATACTTTAGATTGTGATAGTCTTAATTATGGCTCCAAAAAAGTCATTAAGATAGGAAAAATGGTCGTGTAAAGCCAAAACTCAGCCAGAGAAATGGCTCAGTGGAATAAGCGCATCCCTGAAAAGCACAAGGGCCTGAGTTCAATCCCAGGTTCCACAAAAAAAAAAAAAAAAAAAAAAAAAAAGACTTAGCTGTACAAAGCCAAAATTCTGGGCCAGGGGTATAGTTTGGTGGCACAGTGCCTGCCTGACAAGCACAAGGTCACAAGTTTGGTTCCTGGACCTGAAAAAAAGAAAAAAAAAAAAAATGACCATGTTTTTCACCAGTCCTTCTCTACATTTATGTTCATTATTCTAAGATTTGCCTGGAACATGATGGTAGGCCCAGGAGAGAAGACTCTATGACACTGGACAGTGGCCTTCCTGCTTGTCCAACTTGCCATGGTATTGTAGGAAATGCTGCAGCCACTGACCTAGATCCACCCTGCCCCTAACTTTAAGATCCGTAGGGTCTGCTGGTCAGGACACGTTGCTCATAATACCTACATTAACCCAAAAGATGAACCAGCTTTAACCCTGCAGCCTCATACACAGCTGCTGAATTTAAATTAGGATGTCTCCATGAGGCTGAGCAGGAAGCCTCACTCAGAGTGAAAAATGCTCATAGAATCTTTAGTGGCCTATTTGTCTCTGCCTAATTGAAAACAGGTGCTATGGGGATTTTTTTTTTTTTTTTTTTTTTTTGTCAAGTTGGGTTAAGATTACTGGTTAGTATGTCTTTTGGGAGCACAATAAACAGGAACCAAACTACTTTTCTTTAATTGTTAACTATTCAAATTATCTTTTCAAAATAAGGACAAAAATATAAAAAATTAAAAATAAATCAAAGATAGGATATACATCTATTCTTTCCATTTTCTTTCCAGCTTTAAAAAAAATGAGACAAGGATTAGAAGATGGGGTGGAAAAATAGGAAGACAAATTAAAAAAAAAAAAGAGAAGAGATTAAAAAGAAAGGAAGGAGACCAGTAGCAAAGTCAGACAGGCTGCCAGAAAAGAGAGAAGGATAAAAAGTTATAGGGAACAAAAGTAACATCAAGAGAAAAATGAAACTATAGGAGCTAAAGGACAGCAAACTCATGGAATTAGAGGTAAAAGGAAAGAAGATGAACAATGGTGAGAAAAAGTGTCACTGGCCTTGCTTTCCAGCTTTTCATCCAGCTAGGAGTGATTTGAAAATAATCTTCCTCTCTCTCCTCTCTCTCTTTCCCTCCCTCACTACCTCTACCCCTCTGCAACACTGAGGATTAAGCCCAAGGCCCCCTGAAGAGACTCCCTACATTGCCCGGGCTGGGCTTGAACTTGTTATTCTTCTGCCTTATACTCCCAAGAAGATGAGATTACAGATACATGCCAGCATACCCAGCCTCTTTGAATCTGTGGGAATATACAAAATGGTAGTTTCTTTGGCTGTGCTTGAGAATCTCAAGGACTTGTGTTAGAAAAGAATGTCCACAGAAATGACTTGCTGAGTCCACTGGGGACTCAGACAAACAACCTCTAGCTCCCTTTTAGAGAAGGAAGGAGAAATTTAGAACAAGGAATTTGTCCAGGGTCACAAAAAAGAAGTGTCTCATCCAAGGAGCAGGCTACCCTTGAAGAGACAAAATATATTTCATTCTAACTCAGCAAATGATACAGTCAGGAAAGACAGTATAATTCCAAATTTCTCCTCACCAAGACCCTTTTGTGGTCTCTTTGCCTAAACACTCTATTAGCATCTCTACAGCTGTACACAAAAAGATTCATCAGGCTGGAAGAACTCATGTCTCTCTTCAAATGTTCAGAGGACAATAACAGGATAATAGGATCACCACGGGAATACAAGGGTAATGAGTCTTTTGAACCAGAAGTTTCCTGGACTTGTTCTACAGTTTAAAAACTATTTTCTTTTATTTTTATACAAATGAAGACAATAAGAACAAGAAAAATGCATCATATAGCAATCTCTAGTTCTCAAAGTGTTTTCACACTATTTCTTCTTGTTTTGTCTTAATAACAATCTGCAATTTACTGAAACTCAGAAAGGTAAAACTTTGAGTCCTTAGCTCCTATTTTGTTTTAACAAAGAGATTTGTGAAAGGAAATACAGTGAAAGGAAACTTAAACATACAAAGTAACATCCTCAAAAATAGCACTGGTTGTGAAGTGTTATTTGTATTTTATGTCTACTTACATCTTCGCCTTCAATCTGAGGAGGTAGCTCAGTGGTAGAGCAACACCAAGTTCAATTCCTAGCCCTGAAAAAAAAAAATCCTTACCACCTTCTGTTCTTTTTCACACTTTTGTTTCCTCCTTCTGCAGGCACAATCACTTCCTGGATAGTGATTTTTTTCCTTCCGGTAAACAGTGCCTTGAACCCAATCCTCTACACTCTCACCACCAGCTTTTTTAAGGACAAGTTGAAACAGCTCCTACACAAACATCGGAGGAAATCAATTTTTAAAATTAAAAAAAGAAGTTTGTCTACATCCATTGTATTAACAGATGACTCCTCTTCACTTAAACTTGGAGTTTTGAACAAAATAACACTTGGAGACAGTATAATGAAACCAATGCCCTAGTAATGGTTTTTCCATCACTTGACCTTCAAAGGACTGCCTGTAACAGGTACAGCTCTTGGAAGATGGCATCTGCAACGCTCTTAATCTTGGTCACTGGTTACTTCTGCACAGTGGACACAGCAGAATGAGTCCAGTAGTGGGCCTACATTTTAGGGGCAGCTCTACCACCTATCAACTGCGCCGAAAACTACACCAAGGGGCTCTCCTCTTACACACCTGAAATGTATGTGTGAATCTGCATAGAGTAGGGTGCCATGCAGTTGACTCCCAGCTAGTCAACACTATAGATCTACCCAAGAATGTCCACAGGTAGACAATGCATAGTCTTCTACATCTAGTTCCACTGTCCATAGAATAAAACTATTCTCGACATCTTATTCTAGTGTGACCATAGTAACAGAAATCTAACATCTCTTTCCTTGCTTTTTTTAATGTCAAATAAAACCATTAACATCTTGTCAGAGCTGTAAGAGCAAAGAACTTCTGAGATGTTGGCCCATCCCATGTTCTACCTGTGAAAGGTGGTGGGGTAGCAACTTTGAAAACAGAACTTTATGCAAAGTTGCCATACCTAACATGCAGCAAGGCACACTGGTGAGCCAACTACGATTTGCCATTTTTAGTTTTTAAGTTCAGAAGTTTACTTATCCTAAAATTTCCCATCATACAAAGGAAAATGGAGCATTCCAACTGCCAAAAACTATATGGTAATATTTTCAGTATAATTTTTAGAGCAGAATCTCTCTTGCTGTTAAGTTCTCCCTTTATAGAACATACAGATAAGTGCTAAAAGAGATCCAAGAATACTGGTTGAATTGGGAACCATTTGCTTACAGAATAAATTCCTTTTCTAAATTAAAAAACCAGTAAGTTTGGATTTGTTTTTCAAAACTGAAAAATGTTTGTGAAGGCCTGGATGTCTTTTGTACTGAAAGTTTATATGTTAAAAAAAGAATCAGGTAAATAAAATTATATTTTGCATTTGACGTATGTTATTTAAGTTTAACAATAACCATGGTTAGGTTTTACTGACTGTTAAGCTCATTTCTCCTGACAAAGAATAAAACTAGGAAGTGTAGAATTTTACTTAAAAAGATATACTTTACATTTGTCTTCCTCTTCCCTATTATCAAAAGTATGAAACAGTAAGTTATCTTCTTTACCATTCACTTCATTCTGAGTTCCTGTATTGAAGTAAAATAGAATCACTGAAAATTCCTATTATCATCTGTTAGATGTTCAATGTGATACCTTTTTCTACAGAGACATCCTGGAGACAAATAGTTCGTGTCACTGCCATTCTAGTGATTTATTTGTTATTACCTAATAATAACCACAATATGACTTTGATCAAGTAATACATTTCTTACACAAAAGCAAACCCTTGTACTAGGATTTTAGAATAATGATCCTATCCAGTGACTAAACTGCCCTTCTTTTGTGGCTTCAGACTTCTCTCCACCTTTTCAATATAATGAATTTCTTCATAGCTAGTTTTCTATATTCACTGATATTTTATTAAATTCTCTTTGTCAGTCCTTGATCACTATTATATCTTGGATCTTAAATGTCCCCCAAAGGCTATGTGTTAAAGGCATGGTCCCCAACTGGAGGCACTTGTGGAAAGGGGTGGATTCTTTAGTAGGTGGGACCTAGTGGGAGGAAGTCAGGTCATTGGGTTGTGTCCTTGAAGGGACATGGAGGCCCCATCCCTTCTTCCCTTTTTTTTTTTCCCCTATCAGCTATGAGGTGAAGAGGTTTCCTCTGCCATGTGTTTCTACCATGACATACTGTATTACTTTGGGCATAAAGCTACAGAGCCAAGCAATAATGGACTGAAACCTCTGAAACCAGGGGCCAATATATATATTTGTCCTTTAAGTTGTTTATCTCAGGTATTGTGTCATGACAATGAAAAGCTAAATGATCACTACGTGATTCACTTCCGAATGTATTTCCCAATAGTAAAAACATAAATAAGGGATAGACTCTAAGGCTGTAGTATTTTAATTTTAGCACAAATGTGTGTCTCCTATTCTTCAAAGGAATTGTCCACAGCCATGAACCAAGCATCCAAGAAGGATCAGATGTGGATACTATGCATTGTTGCTATTGATCAGCAGACTTAAAGAAAAGCAAAAGATCGGAGAGCTAGATAGAAAAATTGAAGCTATGTATTCATCAACTTGCCAACAAATACCAGAAATTTGAAATCTGATAGCTTAGCAATTTCTAATCTTATCCAACACTGCTATACAGACAGAAAATCATTATAAAGATGTATGATTGTAGCAAATAATAATATTGTATCTGAATTAAGTCAGATCTCTTGTATTAGGTCAAACCTGTTTGCTAAACTCAGTATATCTATGTAGTTATGAAACTATCACCTAAGTTCATAAATCATTTTCTACAACTAGATAAACATCAATTAAATATCACTCAAGAATATAAGAAGCCATAGACTATACCACCTTGTTGTATTTGTAAGTCTCTCTTATCACGGATTGAACTCAGGACCTTCCGTTTGCCAAGCAAACACTTGTTCCACTGAACTATCTCCCTGGCCCCCTGTTTGTAAGTCTCAATTCTTGCCTCCATCATAGTAGTTTGCAGCCATTGCATCTGCTGAAATAGCTTTTTGATGTTGAGTAGTTTTAAATAAAATCCCACGTATCTGAGAGTTATATACAAAGGGCAGTACCATCTGTGCTCAGCCTCCTATTGGACCCCAGTGCTACACACAGCTCAAGCCAGCTGGACTCCAGAGCATCATGAAGTCCATCACCCACTTACAGATACTAATTTCTTCAGGATGACTTTGGTGCCAGTTCAAGTCCATGTTCAGAGACTTGCTACCTATCTACTCCTGTTACATTTTCAAGAATTTAACTCAGCTTGAGTGATTGCGCTCTCTGTTCTACCAGCCTCAAATTAGTAAGCAATGTGGAGATCCAGAGAATGCATATGATAAAACTGTGAAATGGCAAAGCATCAGCAATTGTATGTAACCTATAATTGCACCTTCCAAAATTAATCATGAGTATGTGTGAGACGTTTCTTTTTAGTGTTGCAGTGCAATATACAAGGACATAAGTAAAGCTGCCTTAATTTTATTTGAGAAACAAAGTGTTAAAAACAAACATTTATAATATCTTACTCTTTTTTTCTGTATTTTAGGATGTTCAGGTCTCACTACTAGATCAGATTCGTAGTGATTCTCCAGTTTTTACTACTTCTCAAGTGCTGGGATTACAGGTGCGTGCCACCACTTCCAGTCTCAATCACTGGCTCAGTGAGTCCCCAGGGTCAGGGTCAGCATGACAGGCCTGGGGATCGAACCCCTGGTCCCTGCGCCTACATACGAGCACTTTAATCCACTGAGCTATTAGGCTGTCCCTTCATCTTGCGTTTTATTTCTGGCGAATAGGAAAGGGAGCGTGATTACAAAATTCTTCATGTTTCTGTTTGTGGGCTGAAGATGCAGCTCAGCAGCACAACACCTGCCTGGCAAGCACAAGGTCCTGAGTTTTATTGCTAGTACAAGAAAGGAAGAAAGAAATTTACCTGTTTGTGCTTTCCGTATTTATGTCATTTGTTGGACATCCTATTTATGCAAGATGGAAGATTCATATTTAGTCATGATAATGCTCATTTCTGAACCACAATAATGAAATTAGACTATTCTTTTAAATGACTTTTCAGTTCTTAAGAAATGCTTTCTAAGCTTTGTAAGCTGATTAAAACTTTATATTCGACATATTTCATTAGAATAGCCTTCAGGATATTTCCCACATGCCACATAGGGGAGGAATGAATTACAAATGAAGGATTAGGAAACAATGAGGCCTGGTTATGAAATATCACATTCACAAATAGTATTTTTCTATCTCCAAAGCCCAACCCACAAAGATACCTATTAACCCATCACTAGTTTCTATACAGAAAAGAACTATTCCTGGACCACCTAAAAGCTAGTAAGATTATCACTGATTGAGTGATTATCTGAGTTAATGATGCTATAAGGTTGATTTAATAATCTAGAATTCATTTCCTTTTCTGCTAGAGCAACACATATTTAAGGCAAAGGAATTCAAGGGGATTGTCAATATAATTTCAGTTCAACAACCATTTGCTTACATGAACTCAGATAAATACTGTTAAGTCTCTTCCTTCTTATGTAGTTAAGTTTCCTTAAAATCCTATCACACAAACAAATATCTGGCCTCCTTTCTCTTAAGATCTATTTTGTATTTTAAGATTAAACCCTATGCTAAAGTTCCAAGTGTTAAGCATCTAAAAATTTATGTTGAGTGCAAAGATCAGTCAATCTCTAACTTCCCTGGAACATTAGACACTTATCTGGAGGAATTAAAGTAGGCTATGATGGTGGGTGCCTATATTTCCAGTTACTTAGGAGATTGAGACAGGCAGATGAGTTAAACCCAGCAATTTGAGACCAACCTGGGCAGCACAGTGAGACATATGCTCAAACAAGGGGAAATGCACATGTCACCAGGGTTGAAAAATCTACCTCTTCCTCTCTGCACTGTGAAAAGAAAACTGAAGGAAAACCACAAACAGTGAAGTTGTTTCTAAAATTGGTACTTTCAAAAAGCATTGTAGAATTAGTAAGATCTATGAATGTACAGATCCAGAGAATTAACAAGAAGTCATTTTAACTATAAAAGCCTGATCTCTTAACATAAGCTTAAAATAGATCTACCACTGCTTACCTGAACCTCCAAGATATACACACAAGAATGTCCAGCAACCATGAGCAAGTATTTTTCTGGAGCAAATTATTGTACATTAAAGAGAAAATACATCTAATTTCCCTCCTAGAAGCAGGACTAAGTGTGATTCTTGACCAGGATGGATGTGTTCTTTAGCCCTCAGCTATACATTGCCTTTCTTGTATCTCTCCTGGCCAGCAATTTTTCCTTTGCTCAGAATATTCCCAGTGTTCCCTTCCCTTAGCTTTCACCTTAGTCATACTTTCTCCTTAAAGCTAAACAACTTAAAAGAATGAAAGCACTTTGTTATCAATATCTCACCTTATTTTGACTTCTCCAAATCACCAGGATACCAACCAGCTGATCCAATCCTGCCTCTAATTACTATACTTCTCTGAAAAATTCACTGTTAATGACAACTCTCTCATTTAGACTTCTCCTAGGGGGAACAACAACAACAACAAAAAAAAAATGGCGGCTTGTTCTAAACTACTTCACTGTCTCTTCTTTTTCACCTCTTTCAGCATCTTTCTCTTCTTGTTCCTCAAACTTCAGCTGGCCTGATCCTTATCATCTATACAATGTCAACATCTCTATGGTTGTCATAGATAAGTAAATTAACTTCTAAAACTTCTGGTCTCGCCACTTTCTTCTTCCTCTTTTAAACACTTTTCCAACATTCCTCACCATGTTATGCCCCCCCACACACACATGTGTTCCTCTATCTCTCTATAAATCTGTTCTTTTTTCCTCCTTGCCTCTTCATCTATTCTATTTCTGTGTATTTTTCTGCCTTTCTTGGTGTATCAAACATGTATAGCTTTCTCTGTGTAGGCCTCTGTCTTTGTAGGAGGATTATAAACCAGACCGAGGCCAAAAGTAAGATGGATACTTACGTTGAACAAGCCGGAGTGGAGACTGATTGATTGCATTCATTCTTGTGCTCTAAGCCTTCCCTAAGCTGATAACATGAGCCTAACTGGCTAACAAATGACAATATAGCATCAAGATAATAATAGAAATACATCACATCAGAACAGTACTTATAGATCACCATGTACTTTCACATAGCACTAAATTGAGTAGTGAAGCAATATCCACAAGTGCATCATTTTGGAGGCACATACATACACATAAACAATTTACTATGTTGGAACTGATTTATTTGGCAGTCTCCCCAATTTGGGACACAGTTCATTTAAAAGAATATACCTACCACAAAAGATAACTTTTTAAAGGTCTCTTCAGGACTAAAGACAAACCATTATCACAGATTTATCAATTAAAGTTTATAAGTAGACCAGTGTACAGGAAAAAAAAAGTATCTCATTTGATTCATTCTCTCATCCATTCACAAATGTCTATTGAATGTCCGCTATACAAGGAAGTACTCTATAGCAGTACATTCACACATTTTTCTTAAAGGAGTCTGCATTAGTGTAGTAGGAAGATAAACTCTAAAAGAAGAAAATGAGCAATACCCTTAGTGCACTAGAGGATGAAATGTTCCACAGGAAAATATTAAACAGGGAAGTGGGAACACTATTGCAAAAAGAGGAAAATTAGGAATGGAATCTTTACTAAAGATGATGAAGGTCAAAAGTAAAATGGACACTTATGCTGAACAAACCATAAAAGGGATGAATTGATTATAGGATGGTCTCCACTATTTCTTCAGAATTACCACATCTTTACATGGAGAAAGATAATAACTACTTAGAACAATTATTGAAAGGTTTAAGTGAACAAATGCACTCTAGTACAGAGCCTGAAACTCATTAATAACTCAAAAATAGTAGATATATCTCAATTTCATGAGTTTTGCTCATCACAGAACTCCTCACATTTACAGAACCCACTTTGCAATAATCCACATACAATTTTATGAGAGTTTTTTTTGTTTGTTTGTTTGTTTGTTTGGCAGCTCAGGCTGCCCTGAGAGCAGGGCTGGTGCAGCATGTGGTGCTGGGGATCGAACCGCAGTCCCCAGTGCCTGCCCAAGCTTGCCTAAGTAGGTGCTTTAGACCACTGAGCTATGTCACCAGCCCATCCACATATAATTTTAGCAAAATTTGTTTTCATATGTCTACACTCAGAGATTTTAGGAAAGTATATATGAATATGCATAAATATGTGTTTATATGTATGTGCATTTGCACATATGACAGCCATACAAGTTGGTACGACACATTTACATTTTCAATGATCTATGAACTCCTAAACCAACAAATTTACCTAAAGATTAATTCTAAATTGAATGCGAAGGTAGACTAAGGAATTAAACATCATCTTCTCTAAAAGATGTCTTACCAGCTCAGGCCTTTTTTTTTTTTCCTCTCTGGGCTGCTGGTGATAAAATGCAGGGTTTTGTACATGTTAGGCAAGTGGTTGACCTCTGAGCTACATTCCAGCCCACCAGGATTTTATATCCTTCTACAGGTAATATCTTTTAGAAGATGAATTACTAATGTGATGTAGTAATGATGAATGGGCTGATGAATAAGTCTTTAGGTCAAAATAGAAGATCTAGAATTAGGCACACACACACACATTTTTAATTTTATATATTTTCCAGGGATGGAACCTGGGTCCTTGCACTTGCCTAGGAAGGTGCTTCGACTGCTGAGCTATCTCCATGGCTTGTAGGCACATAATTATCTTATCTTGTTACATAGGAAAAGCACTAAAACTCAGTACGAAGGAAAATGGCTGAGTAGGTAATATCAAGTTGACCATTTGTGAGAGGAGTCTTTTTTCATAGTTTTTTTCTTATTAACATATTTGTGATACATAATGAATACATTCACCTTGGGAAATTGGTACACATATGTATTGTGTCTTAGCCCTTTTTACTTCTCTTTCTCATTCTCTCCTTCATTTTCCCTCCATTTTTTAGATGCCCTTCTCATCCTCAAAAGATCTATCATCTTGTCCTGGGCATACAGCTCAACAGTCTAAGCACCTGCCTGGCAAGTACAAGGACCCAAGTTTGGTCCCAGTAGTACGTGCCACACTATCCCCAGCACCCCAGGCACACTGAGCTGGCCCCAAATCCAGACATGGTGGTGCACAGCTGTAATCCCAGCACTGTTGAGGCTGAGACAGGAGGATCACTACAAGTCTGAGCTGCATTGTGAGACCATGTATCAAATAAATAAATAAATAAATAAATAAATAAATAAATAAATAAATATTTAAAGATCTAGCTTCTTGTTTCCTATCATCTTTTATTTTGCTCTTTGTTTACATCTTGGTTCCACATATAAGAGAAACTATGTGACATTTAACCTTGTGTGTCTAATGTATTTTGCTTAGCATCATGGTCTCAAGGTGTGTCCATTTTCCTACAAATGAGTTAATTTTTTTCCTTTTTTATGGCTGAGTATTACAACATTCCATACATGCAAGCCACATGTTCTTTCTCCATTCGTCTGTTGATGGACACAACCTGTTTCCAAGACTTAGTTATCATGAGTTGTGAGGCTTTAAATGCGGATATATATGTATGAGTATAATATGATACATTTGACTCTTTTGGAAAGATACCTAAAAGAGATTCAACTGGGTCAAGTGAAATTTCTAGATTAATTTTTTGAAGAATCTTCACACTGTTCTCCATAGTGGCTATACCAGTTTATATTCTCACCAACAATATGTAGGAGTTCGTTTTTCTCCCAACTTTGCCAGCATTTATTGTTGAGTTCATGATGGTAGCCTTTCTTTCCAGAATAATATAGAATGACTGCATTTCTGGCAAAAGTATTTTCCCATTCTGTAATGTGAATGTTGCTTCACTCTGTTAATGGTTTCCTTTTTTAAAAGATTTATTTGTTTGTTTATTTGTTCATTTATTTGGTACAGGGTCTTGCTGCACAGTTCAAATGCATAGTAATCCTCCTGTCTCAGCCTCCCCAGCACTGGGACTGCAGGTGTGTGGTTTCCGTGGTTCCAGGTATCGAATCCAGGTCCCTGTGCTTGCCTGCAGGTAGATACTTAGACTGCATAGCTATCTCCTTGACCCTATTGTTTTCTTTGTTCTGCAGAAGATTTTCAATTTGATATAATCCCATTTACTGACTCTATATAATTGTTTATGCAAATTAGGATTCTGTTCAGAAATTCCTTCCCTATTCTTCAAGAGTTGTTCTTTTGTTGTTGTTGTTCTTTCTTTCTTTCTTTCTTTCTTTCTTTCTTTCTTTCTTTCTTTCTT
>NDGN011530578.1:8778-22970 GCA_002564285.1 Tympanoctomys barrerae
TCTGTCTGTCTGTCTGTCTGTCTCTCTCTCTCTCTCTCTCTCTCTCTCTCTCTCTCTCTTCATCTCTCTCTCTCTTTCTCTCCCCTCCCTCTCATTTTTAATCCTGGGACTCAAACCCAGGTGCTGTACCTCTAAACTACACTCCTGGCCCACTCCCTTTTGAGTACATACATATTTCAATGTCTTCTCATACTTGGTGATTACAGCAAAATAAAAAAAGATAGGTATCCGTCTCCTCTTTTCATCTAAGCACTTTATGGGGCATATCAAATGATGTACTGTAATGATCTGCTCCTGGTTTGAATGAGTAAGTTAACCCATGATCATTTTGCTGTGTTCTCCAGATAAAGAGAAAACAGCTAGACTCTGCACAGTCTTCAGGATCAAGCTTCCCCACTTGCCCATGAACACCTTAGGAGTGCTGTTTGATTGAAAGAATAGAGATTATCTGAGGTGAGGTGAAAAAAAATGTCATTTCTTTTTAACGTGTGGAAAACTAGAAGGATAAGAAGAAATGGAATGAAGTATTTTGGAAAGGTAAAGTAGTCACACATTTTTGTTTTTTTAATTTACCATCTGTGTAAACTTGAGAAAAATTAGAGAACCTCCCTCGACTTGGGTATGACTGGCGCTGAGGCTAAAATTGCTGTCAGGACTAGTGAGGGGGCACATGTAAAGTACCTATTAACGCAGGATATTGTATGTTTGTTACTCACTTTACAACACACACTAATCTAAGTGAACTTAAGCAATTTCCTTCAACAAACCCAGATTAGATAGGGATTATCATCTCGCAGAAGAGGAAACTGGATTTCAGAGGGTTGACATGTTTGACATTAGCGGCAGAGTTGGGACTCAACTTTGGGCAACTTGACCCTAAAGCAACATTCCTAATCATAATGAAGTACTGGTTCTTCTGTGTCATAGATGATTTATACCTGGTTTCCATTTCAGGACCAACAATTAAAGAGTTGGACAAGTTCTCTTTCTATGTTTCTTGCAATCATGAATATGTTCCCTAACAGTGGTCCAAAATGTTCTGGCTTGTGTCTCACACGTGATCCACCTGAAAATGTAGGAAGTCGCAGCATAGAGCTAGAGAGCAGGGGTGTGAAGCGGCTCTACATTGGATCTGATGCCCAATTTGTGACCTCGTATTGACAAGCTTATATCGCTCATCTACTAGTTATAGCAAGTAATTAGCACCATAAAAATAACCCAAGTAAAATTCAAGACGTATTGCCAATTTTGGTAGAAGAGGGTAGACCAGTGGTGGTAATAATAGTAACAGTAGTCTTAGTAATTGCTTTAGTTATAAGAGAAATTATATTTGCTGCAGAAAACTTGACATATTAGTTTAGTAGGGCTGCCATAATAAAATACCACAGATGGCTTAAGCAACAGATACTTATTTTCTTACAATTCTGGAAGCTATGAATCTGAAATAAAGATGTTACAGTGGTTGGTTTCTACTGAGATTTCTCTTATGAAAAGTCCTCTTCTTTTTGGAACTTTACATGTGTTTTTCTTCCCTGTAACTCTATATTAAATATCCTCCTCTTTAAAAAAGACATCATTCACCTTAGATTTGAGACTACCCTAATGGCATTATTTTGACATAATTATGTCTTTGCAGATGTCTGATTCTAAGGCACTAGGGATTAGAACTGCAACATATGAGTGTTAGGAGAGTATAATTCATTCAAATAGTAAGCTTTATACATACCAATTTCTCATGGGCCAAGAACCTCCCAGAATATTTAATATTATGAAATTTAGGACTCTTCACCTTAGAAACAATGAATGATTCAAACAAGAATGGACCTTCTGTTCTCAATCTAAAAATCATCACAGTATTAATGTGTGTATCAAAAAGTTCATGGAGGATTTTACATATATGTGTGCTTTAAGGAAGCAATTTCAAAATAATTCAGTGATTGTAGCTGAAGGGTGCCATGCCAAAAAGGTCCTGTCCAATGAAACATTATCTTACGTCTCAGATGGCTTTTGAAAGCCCATCAGATGTTCAGGTGGACTTGAGCTGTCGTAATCTAGTATGTCTGGAGTCAAGTTTATTTTACATCTGGAAAAACGAATTTTTAAAAGGTCCTGAATTTTTGAGGAACACACCTTTGGTATAAACTGAGAAAGATACTCATACTTTAAATTTTGCCATGAGTTTCCCTTTCTAGAAAGTTGTTTCAGTCATGAAAATACCTTTATGGACACATATACATCCAGTAGAATGCATTTGTTTCAGTCTTTTTTTTAGCAGCCTTGGTCATGATGATTTTGGATAAACAGGTAGGTTTATTTTACTATTTTGTTATATTTCTTTATAATATAGTGTCATAATTTTATGGGAAATAATTATTATTTTATTTAAATCTACTTTCTTAGACTTCTTTCTGTTTTACCATAACAACATCACATTGATTTCTAAGTTATGTGTGTATATAGTTTATAGTGGAGCCTTGCTTTTGACCCGCCCAGTGATTCTGAAGCTGGCCACGGTCGTGTTCACTGCCAGATACAAAGTTCTCAATTGAAGCAAAATTTGGCCAAATGCTTCTCTTTGTGAACTGAATTGCTCCAAAGGGTATTTGCTAACCAAGCTATTGCTGTATCTGTAAATTGACCTTCAATGTTCTAAAAGGAATGTTTAAGAGATATTTGTTTCACAGTGAAACTGTCACATTGCTATTTGTTTCTCAATAAAAATATTGAAAAAAGGAAGATATTTGTTGTGAAAAGAAGCGATAGGTTAGTAAGATTCAAAGCATCTACACTCGCGGTGCCCCCTACGTGGGTCTCCTGAGTCAAATGTTGGACTGTTGTCATGGAACTCAAATCAGTCATAGCCAGAAGAGGAAACTAAGGTCTGAGAGGACAAGCAACTGGCGAACATCATAATCAGAAGGGTACTTTCCTGTCATAGAGTGGAACAGCACCTTAGAATCTTGATTCTGGATAGAGCTTTGCAACATGGGTGTGGCAAGGTATGTAATCCAAGGCAAATCATGATCCACAACACAGTCTTTGAGTTTGGGGAAGAAAAGGAGCATGGAACATGAAGTTGAGTATGACTCTGGGTTTTCTTCTGGAAAATAATGATCTCATTTGTTCATGGCCTTAAATTAATTTTTCAAGTTCATACCTTCAATTTAGAGCTCTATGAAGGAAGAAGATAAAGCACAGTAATTAGCTTATTGCCCTGCAATTATTAAAAGGCTATGCTGTCAGTCCCTGTAGGAATCTCCTGTTTGTGTAACAGTCCTGGAAGGAAATCCTTCCTTATTCTTTCCTTCACATAATTTCTGTTCCATCATATGACTTCCACCATGTATGAGGGGAACCAACAGAGCTCAGAGAAATAACCAGGTAAATAAAAGCCACTGATTGGTAAAACACATGTTTATTAAAACCTACAGTATTACTCAAATACACAGATGATTAAAGGCCATATTATAAAGATATCTAAGTTTTATTTGTGAAACTATTTTCCATTTCTTTAGCTTCATGTCCTAGTCCATTTTCACAAATCTCAGCCACACAAACTATCAGCTGATAGGACCAGTCACCCCCAAACATCTCCTAGTGATCAGGTACCCTAACATGCTTGGTGCATTCAAGCCCACAATGAAAGGCTTGCCTTCAGGAAAAAAAACCATCCTGTTTCAGCACCTCTTACCTCTTTCTGTTTCACATTCTATTACTTCCCCACCTTTAGCACAGGTCACCTTGGAGTGTCATTATTTGATGAGTCTTTTTTTCTGGGATTTCCTAATCAATCAAAATCATTTATGAAGTTTATTAGTTATGATTATTAATTTACAGACGAGGAATATAGACTAAAAAGTTGTTTGTTTTTTGTTTGTTTGTTTTGTTTTGTTTTCAGAACTGGGATTGAACTCAGGCCCTTGCACTTGCCTGGGAAGCACTTATTCCACTGAGCCATCTCCCCGGCCCCATAAAAAGATTTTTAAAGTCACAATATTGTACAGCTATTAAAAGCTGAAACTGATAATATCAGATGTGTTAAATTTAAAAGTGCATTTTTTTTTCTCTATACTGCATTACTTATGAAAATACTTTTAGTGACATGAGAAAGATGTCCAGCCTGGAGTTTATAGTACAATGAATTAAGAAGCAAAAGGGAAAATAGAAAGAAATAAGAGGACAAAAGTAATCATCTTGTGTTTTCATTGTTCTCTTAGTTTTATCTTTCTTCTCTTCATAAATGTCTTCAAATAAGCACATGATGTATAGTATTTAAAATATTTTAAAAAGAAAATATTCTAGTTGTTTTGTCTGTTTACAAAGACAAGATCTGTCTTTCATTCCCAGGCACCATCTTGAGGCATCTACTGAACAAACCTAAGTAGGAAGCCCCCTTCTCAGAAAGGAACCTCAGTATTCCTTAATGCTAGAAGGTTCTGCAGCTTTTGTTACAGCATCACAGAAAGAAATGAAACAGAACAGGTGAGCAGGGATCGGGCAGTCAGTGTGGCAAGGATCCGATTTGATCGAAGGGCGTAGCAACAAAGAAAAACCATTTGATTTGGAGATGAGAAGGGTGTTGGCAGCACATGCTAACACCGG
Source organism: Tympanoctomys barrerae (assembly GCA_002564285.1). Classification (NCBI taxonomy): domain Eukaryota; kingdom Metazoa; phylum Chordata; class Mammalia; order Rodentia; family Octodontidae; genus Tympanoctomys; species Tympanoctomys barrerae. The sequence goes on from NDGN011530578.1 coordinate 13,381, forward strand.
TGGGACATCAGGGTCCAGAGCCAGGCCTTGAGTGTGGAATGAGAAGAGAAAGGAGGAGAATGTCAGCAGGTAGGTGCCACTTCCCATCAATGCGAGAGTAATAGCGTGTCAATTGAAGTGCACCAAGTTTGTATGAAGGTTGCCCGTTGTGACTCAACAATCATTTCAAATCTCTCAACCACACATTTGAAATTCATACACTTTGACAGTGAGGCGGGATAGAAATTGGAGTCTGTGAAGTTCCAAGGAAAGAAATGAGTCTGAGCCACTTTGGATCGCCGTCTCAAGGCTGTTGTTTGCTAGAATACAGGAATTTTGTATTTTCTTAAAATGGTCTCATCTTAAGAATGGGACTCTTAATGCCAAGGGAGACTCAGCATTAACAGCTGTTTTGGATCTCTGTGAACCACAGTTTCTTGCTCCGTGCATATTTGTAAAAAAAAAAAAGAATACTATAGGAAAAGCCATCGTCATTAGCTCAGTGTGCCCTCAGGGAATTTAATGAAGAGAAAGAACCTGGGGAGAAAATAGTTTATTTTCTTATAAAAACCTGGATACCTCATTTCCACCATCCTCACTAGGGTTAAGCCAGATCCATTTTTTTCCACTTAGCTAACTTGCCATTCTGCTTTCTTTTTAAGTGTCCGCTTCCAATTTAACATATTTATTGCTGTTCTCAAGTGAGCCTTCAACAGAACTCAGCCATTTAAGGGTCTGCCCTCATCTCCTTATAAATTAGTTTTGAATATCACTCAGTATGCACAACATTCTTCAGTTACCCAAGTTAGAACTCCCTATTAGACTAGGAAGAATTTGTGTTTTAATTAGTTTTACCTCTGGTGTATGAAGCCCACTGAGATTACTACACTTAGTAAAATTTAATTAACTTGACAAAAGATCCTAATTGTTTTTGTGCCACTGGTCTTTTGCAAGGCTAAAAATAATGCCCTCCAAATTAAGCGGCCACTACAAAGCTTCATTTTGCTTGTCCTGTATTTATAAAAAAAATATAAGTAATTCATAAGAAGATGTTTTCTTTGTCAGGCATTGAGATTTCATTGCAGAAGAAGAAATTCACAAATGCCTTAAGAAGGAATATATGGCAATGGAGGTGAGTAGGAAGAGTGCAGAGGAAGAAACACTTCCATTCTTGTGGAAAGCTTGGTGGAAATGAGATGAGGAACATATTGATTTGTTCAATTCCTCAAAGACTCAAGTAGCCATAATATATCATGTGAATTAGTAATGAATGCTTAAGTGAAAATGCTGCATGAGTGAATATTCATTCATTTATTCATTTACCCTTCATGTACTCCTTTAGTATGCCCTTCCCAGGGACCACATTTGGGGTCAAGTGTTCACAATGACAACATTCATTCCAGCAGCCCTCTGTTTTTTGCAATGTCATTTCAAACACAAGGCTTTCCTTTGCTTCTACTCTCTCCAGCTAAAGTTAAATAGCCTTTGAGACGAGAAACACTTCTGGCTCCCCTTTTTCATATTTCTGAAGCACTTTGTCTTTGATTCTAATAATCCTGCATTGGAGAGAAGTATGTGGGCATAGTATATTGCTACTGTGGGCTTTTATTGGCTTCTCTGTTGCTCTAGACCCAAAGCAGACCTTTACCTTGACATTGTTTGACCTTGCAGAAGAAAATCTCCTCAGTTTTTTAGTATTCTCTGATAAATGAAGAAATTATAATAGTTTTGACATACAAGAAAGAAATTCCCAACCTGCTAGATATCTAAAATTTTGAGTTCCTGTTCTCTAAAATCAAGGAATGAATCTAGGAACAATGAAAGTTAAGAATAGGGAGAATTTATTGAAAACAAGAAAAAGTAAAAGGCATGGAAGGGAATCTGGAAAGTGGATTGCCAACTGACCCTGATTTCTCAAGGATGTTTTTATCGAGCAAAGCCACCAGGTGATGTGTGTTCAAGGTGGGACAAAACTATAGTTAGCCAATGAGATTACAAGCATGGTCACTTAGGTAACATTGTTTCAATGGGAAGTCCAGTGCGTATGAGTTGGGATTAAAACTATGGTGACCCAATAAGATTATGAATATAGTGGCTTAGATACTACTAACTAGATGGGAAGCAAATCACATAGCCAGTGCACATGGGACAGACTAGGACTTTTCTGGGAGGGTTGGGTTAAGGAATTTTTCTCTCCCAAGCAGAATGATTGGAGCCTATTTAGAATATTAATCACTGCTGTTTATTCCTAGGGAAAGTACATGGCTCTAGTCACTTCTCTATCCTGAGGCCTGTCCTTTACCTAATGCACTGCCAGCCTCAGCTGTGTTCTGCTCTGACCCCTCTCATGGGCCCAGCCCTGTCTGATTGCCTCTAATATTTCTAAATAAACTAACCATCTATCATGGTTTCACTTGGTGAAAGATTGAATGCAAGTAAAGCAAAGCAAATGGACAAGGTTTTGCATACAGTTGATGCTCAGGGTTATGATTTGAGCTTCACCTCTAAGATCCAATTTAGTTACCTTGACCTGGATCCTAGGAAGTCTAATATCCTTACCTTTTCCTGGGGTTAATACATAGTTAAAGAATGCAGAGGCCTCTGAGAGCAGATGGTAGCATATCATTTTAAATATGAAAATATGATCACTGTCATCTTTTCTATCTGTATAATGAACAAAAACTCTCATCAATCAAATTTGACATTTTAAAACAAGAATTATTGATACTGAGGTTGGGAGGCAACATTTCAAACATTCATGGTTTTGTGTTATTATAAAATCAGACCATTCCAGTACATGGAGAAAACTATGGATCTTCTCAGAGCTTTATTTTATTTTCCCTGTCTTCATCCCTCAACTCCCACTAATTAAAGGTGACAGTGAGAATATAATTGTTCATTTCACCACTCAATGTGGTGAGTTGTCTAGGAGGAACATTCTCCCTGTTGCTGAAATGCCAATATCCTTGTCATTTGTGATTTTTAAGAGCCCCCAACTCCAGACATTCCACTTGGATTCTGCCATTGTCACTCAGAGCAATTATACTCCAGCTGCTAATCATGGTCCTCTGTACCACTGAGCATCATCCTATAACCCGGGGCACTCGGGGTATTCCATCCTTCTGAATGCAATTGCCATAGAATAATGTCTTCACCAGCCTGCACCAAAACATTTTTCTGGTTGTGTGTTGACTACATAAGCTCTCTACTTCCTTCAGGCTCAGAAAATGAGGCTAGCAGCTCTGGTGCTGGCAGGCTATACCTGTGTCTGCATGTGACAGCTATATGGAGAATGCCTGGCTCTAAAGAAAATGCCAAGGACAACCATTCAGAAAATCAACACTAGACATGTAGAGAGGGAAAGAAAGATGGAAAAGCAAAGTGGATGGAAAGAAGGAGACAAGAATGTGCTTGAAGTGATTAAAAACATTTGCTTGTAGCCTCAAACTTTTTCATTAGGTAAGAAAGTGAATGCTTTCTCTCTCTTTGGTAAGCTTGAGTCAGATTTCTGCTATTTACTGAACGTCTGCTCCATTCCTTCATGCCTCCAACCCCCCTTTCTAATGTCTTAGATTGATCGCCTAACCGTTCTTCAACAACCACGTGACCAGCATCAAGGTGTGGCCAAGGCCAGCATGCTTTTTTGTGGGAATGTAGGCCACGTGTGATTTCCAAGAGAGATGCTGTCTCCCACCCTGCCATGAGCCTGGGTTCCTAGCACACCAGATGGGAAATTGTTTCTGGGTTCACAGCTTGCACATAAATGAGTCAACCCCAGAGAATCTTGGCATCTTTTAGACCTGAGACTTGCACAAATGCACAGGAGATTCAGGGGAAAAAAAATGAGGTTTTTCTAAGCAAGAAAGGTCTGCAATCAGAACTATAGCTCAGAAGTAAACTTCTTCCTGCAGAGGAAAGTAGAGATTCTTGGCAATTTCCTCTTCCAGTATAAGGATGGATTTTGAACCATGTGATGAATGAATACTAATACAAGTATTAGTTCACTAATATGAACTAGTGAGCTAATGCAAATATCATATATATATATCATATATATAATATATATAATATATATCATATATATATATATATCTTATATGATTGAAGACCATGTATTTGTTTCTTTCTTTTCTTTTTTCTTTCGGTGCTGAGGATTGAACAAAGACCATGTACTTGTCTTTTTGCCATTGTTGTTTTTTAATGTATTTAGTACAGGATCTACAGGGTCCCACTATGAAGATCAAACTCATAGTGATCCTCCTGTTTTCAGCCTTCCAAGCACGGGGAATACAGGTACGTGCCCCTATGCCCAGTCTCAGTCACAGTCACAGAACACCCGGGTGCCAAGGCCAGCATGGCACACTGGGGTAAACCATGTACTTCTAAGGCCAACCGTTGGCACAATATTAATGAACAATGACAAGCACATATTCTGGTACAAGAGAAAAAATTATGCATGTGATTCATATCCATGTCTATGTCCCTGTTCTGCCTCAATACCTATGTAGATCCTTCAAAGGAGACCTTTCTGAATTTCTGAGGGATCAGATCATAATACTGAAGTTATTAACAAAGATTGCCCCCAAACCTTATTTAAACTCCCCACAATAACTTGAAGTCAACATGAATTTAAGGATTGCCTACTATGTATTGACAAAACATGACAGGAAAGCAATAATACATAAGCAACAATCTCATTGTTAATTTCTGGTATTTGCAATCATGATTCAGTCATGATTGATGTGTGTAACTTTCCCTCCTCCTGCACTGTCCTTTGTTTCCTCATGTGTGTTTGTTCAGGTCTGCCCCCATGATTCAGCTCTATGAATTAAGTCACCTCTGAGGCATACGATATGTGTTTCCTTTTGTATTTGAGATTCTGACAGCACATTAGCTACATCTTCTCTTTGACATGTAACATATTTAGTTAGTCATGTAGTAGTTATGAACATACACATGCACATATGCAAAGACTGTCTACAATGTGTGTATGAAATGTGATAAAACAGGATGGATTAAATTTAAAAATTTTGTTATGGGAAAAGAACCACTGTCATTAATCCTTTTTAAAATATTCTCCATGGCTTCAAACACAACCCATTGTTCTTGTCATGTTCTCAAGCAGTTCTGCAAAACTTCTTTCGTATCTTTAGTTGTGCTATTGCGGCTGTTGCAAAGTCCTGGATCAATTCAAAATATTTTCCTTCTATTTGTGCTCATTTGAAATTCAGGGAGGAGGCAGAGACCACACGGTGCCAGATCCAGTGAAGGAGATGGACAAGGACACTGAATGCCTTAATCTGACTGAAATTGCCATCCCAGGAGCAATGTGCAACACATTGTCAGGATGGAGGATGAAAGTGTTCACCCAAGTGAAGGAAGTCATTAGATATGCTCCAAAAAGTGGCATGAAGAATGGCACAAGTGTACTCAAAGCGAGGGGGAGCTTTTTGATGGGGATTAATGGTAATCTGTCCTTTATTAATTTATTTAAACATTTATCAAATTTTTAAATCACCCTTCAACTTTTTGTATACGTACATCCCAGAGTAGCATCTATGGGCACTGAATTCAGTACCTCGTCTGATGCATTGTATGTATGTAAAGAAATTTTTAAAATGTGTTTAATGACTACAAAAATATTTGACCCACACTCCTCTGGAGCATAGCATCCATCCCAGTGAGAATCACTCATCAGAGAAAGTGATTTTTAAGAGTATTGCATTTCTAATGAAAAGGCTGAAGTCTATTTGCACTAGACAGAATGAATTGCTTCCCCTGGCTCAGGCATCTATTTGAGGGGTAGCACAACAAGTTCCTGTAATAACCACCAGAAAGGATGGTATTGATCTCTGAAATTGGCACATCCATGTTTTATAGATGGAATATTCATTTAAGAAAATTACAAGAATCAGTAGCTCAAAGATCACCAAGCAAGATGACAGGCTGTAATTTAATTATATGGCCTGCCACCACTTAATGAAAAATGATAAGAGCTCATTTGTCACACCTGAGTGACAAATCTTCCATGTGCCTCCTTATTGAATAGAAAGCCTTGCCAGCTGTCAGCCACGGTGGTCTGGTTATCCGAATCTGAGAAGTGGGGAGAGGTTTGGTTTATTTATCCAAAGGGCTACCCAGGAAAAGGAAAGTACAAGTAGTATTTGCTGGAAACATTGTTTGATACACCTAGGAAATATCCTTTCCTACAAATGCAATCAAATCTGACAGGCACAATAGCATAATGAGGCAAATGACACCATTTACGTTGACTAGATGGAAAACCAGAGGTTGCAAGGGTGACGAGCCTTAGCAAGGGCTAAGAGATACAGCAGGAAACTAAGATGGAACAAGACTATGATGAGTCCAGGAGCCCAAAGTTCTACCACTTACTAAGCCACCTGAACAAAGGTAGTTTGGAAGAGTACACATCACGTGGGCTGAGACCCAGGAATTTTATCTTGACCTCTAACTTTGGGCTGACCCTGAGGTGGCTTATTCTCTCATCCCCTGTTCCCTCATCTATCAAACGGGACACTGAGGTGAGTGAGAGAGGTGTCCAAACACTGGACGGTCCTTGTGCTCCTGTCAATCGCACTTTCAAATGTCAGAGAAATTTATTTACACTTTCAAATAGCAAAACATTTTCACAGTAAATATGAGGACAGTGTCACATATTAGACAAAGGCCTTTTTTATTTTTATTTTGTTATTTATCTAGTTAATTCATTTATGATCAGGTCCATTAACTTTCACAATAGCACTGGGAATATAACCTTTTCTCATTATATGGAAAAACAGAAATAACTTTGAATACTTCATCGGCCCCTGCCCTGAATCCATGCATAAGGTAGCCCTTACAAGTGTTTCTCCAACACATTCTGAGTTGTCCATGAGGAAGATAAGTATACTAAAGAAAGGATTTAGACTGAAATGGAGCTACAAATTCAAGGTTTTCCTATGCTGTGTGAACTAAAATAACTAAATGAATTCACCTGCAAAGTGTGTTCTCTTCATCTATCAAATGGGTCCTTATCTAATATGCAGTTTCATTTTAGGTTCTAAAAGTGATCTGAGGGCCAGTGAGATAGCTCAGTGGACTAAGCACCTGCTTAGGCAAGTGCAGGGAACAGCATTCCATCCCCAACACTGCATGCCACACTGGCCCTGCCCTGGGTGCACTGAGCTGGCCACTGAGTCCTGGTGTGGTGGCACAGGCCTGTAATTCCAGCACTGGGGAGGCTGAAAACAGGAAGATCACTAAGAGTCCGAACTGTGTAGTGAGACCTTGTACCAAACACATTAAAAAAAAAACTGATTGGGGTACAATTCATGTTCTACACTTGTAGAAGTCACATGCAAGTTGATATATCTTTTTAAAATTTGTATTATTTAAATAATTTTATTTAGAAATAAATAGCAATGGGACAGTTTCAAAACTGATTAGTAGGACAGTTTCAATATTTAATACATTATGTATTGTTGTCTTCTTCATGGTTATTCATAGTACAAGATACAGACATGATATCCTGTCCACAAACACAATTAGTACAAATCTTTCTTCTCATTGAATTAAGAGAAAGCAGCTTTATGTCTACCCTATTTTGAATATATAGATACAAAATGATCCTTCATTTGTAGCCCCTTTTTTGTTTAGTTTTGTCAGAGAAGGGTATTCCATTGCCATTTAAATAGCATAGGTGCGTGAATTCAGCCAAATATTCCAATACAGTCCAGTAGTCCATAATAGTAGTGGGTTATCTGTAGAACTGGCAATGGATGACATATCTTGGTTGTAAGGCATTAGCATACCTGAGTGTATGTGGGAGAAATGTCTGGATAATGCATTTTTGAAGTGGAAAAATCTCTGCTCCTTATAGAAACTTCATCTAAATTAATCAGTACACAGACAGCAGACCAGAATAATTACTTACACAGCTGGTGCACACAGGCTTGATGGCAGCAAAATATTCTACACTGTACTTGCAAGGTACTTTCTTAGACCCTTGGAAATACTTAAGACAGAAGAAAAGATGACAGGCATGAGGAGAAAAATCATATAGGCGCAAAAATTGCATTGCAAATCGTGGCCATCTTCTTGTGGATACTGGTGGTTATCTCAATGATCCTGTAGCACTTTGTCTATGGTGCGAAGGTCTATCATCACTCATTCTGTTGTCATTAACCAAAATAAGGGAAAGACTTTCATTTTTCATAATAAGTTTAGAGACACAGTTGATGATACAGTAATAGTATTCTGCTTATATGTTCTTTTTCTTGGGAGCACATCCAGGTAAGCGTTTCTTGCTTATTCTGGGGAGAGTAAAATTAAAACCTGAGTTTTGGGGAAGTTTTCCAAGTTGCTCATGGTCACAGAGTTGGTTAGTGGGACATCAGCTCTGCCTTGTGTCTGTAGTTGGTGACTCCCTGCCAACCTGTGAAGTGAGGATAATCAGCCCTAACAGAACAAATGGGCTGTGTGTTGCTGCAAGGAGGAAGCTAGGAGAGATGATTTTGCCACACTGAATTACAAGTGCTGAATTCTTCCTAGGAGATATTTAACAGAATCCTGGGAAGGAGGGGCTTCAGGCTCCGATTTAAATGTGAGGAGAAAAATGTTGCTCACAGAAGTCAACCAACCTCCTGAGGATACACAGCTCTCATGAACAGACCAGAGGGCATGAGCGCACGTGGCATCCGTGCGTGGGGAGAAGTTTCTTGACTCACTATTGTATCCTTAGGAAATGTCACTCTTGCTGTAATTTTGGTCAGCAGGACTACAAATATTTTGAACAGAAAGTGTACACTAAGGCTGACAAAGAAGGAAGTTGGCTTGAGTAAAACACTTGTCCCTGTGTGAGAGGAGGGGAAAACATTTGTCCCTGTGTGAGAGGTCGAACTAAGGTCCATGATGATTTGGAGAGTGAGAGACTGATTCGGCCTGAGCTGAGAACACAGAGCAAGGCCGCTGTAAGCACTTGTTAAAGAATGAGCAAAAAGGAATGGCAGTAAAAGCACTTTCTGAATACACGTTGCTGCTCTTAATGTTCGATTACTAATCACAAGAGAAGGATTCTCTGCTTGCAAGGGAAGGCCCAGAGAAAGCCAGCAGCTCCAGAGTGGGGACTGGACAAAGGTGCACCGCCACGTGATGATCCTGTGACATGACGAACGTCATGATCATGACAATGTAGATGAAAGACACCATTCTCTACCCCACAGGTATTTATTTATTTGTCTATTTATTTGTATTTTAAAGGAAAGGTCTACAGGGTGTTCAGGGTCTCACCATTAAATTGGATTCGTAGTGATCTACCTGTTTACAGCCTCCCAAGAGATGGGATGACAGGGGCGTACCACCATGCCCAGTTTCAATTGCTGTCTCAGTGCTCCCCGGGGGAAATCGAACCCCCGGGCCCTGCTCACAGATATTTTGATGGCATGGACAGTTCACTGCGGCTGTGTCTAAGTTACTCTTCTCTCCTTTCTGGGACAAATACCTGACACTTAATATTAGGGAAGAAAAGCCTTATTTAGCTTACAGTTATAGGAGGTTTCAGTCTATACTCAGCTGGCTCTAAGGCAGAGTGGCACATGGCAGAGGGCAGCAGT
>NDGN011530597.1:1407-15867 GCA_002564285.1 Tympanoctomys barrerae
CCACAAAAAAAAAAAAAAAAGGAGAAAAATGGCATGACATGCAGTTCTAACACAAAGGACAGGATAAAGTTCTAGTTCTTAGTTTTTAAAATTCAAGAAAGATAACATAATCCTGAAGTCGTTAAATACAGCTGCACAAAATAAAACACTTTATAATTAGCTATAACGACTTTAAACATGAGACGCATTAAGAGGTTACATGGACAATACTTCACCACAATTTGGTGGCTATAAATTATTCCAGCTGATGAAAAAATTACTATGTGAGCCAGACAGGGTGGCACATACCTGTAACTGTAGCTAGTCAGAAGGCTGACAGGATCACAGGTTTGAAGCTGAGCAATTCAGTGACATCTTGTCTCAGAACAAAATAAAAAGTGCTGAGGATACAACTCAATGAAAAAGTGCTCGCATAGCATATAGGAAACCCAGGATTTGATCCCCAATATCACAGAAAGCAAAACAAAACCCTAATAAAAGTAAGTATAAACTAATAACATAGAACTAATCCATATGGTTAATTATGTAACTTAGGTTACTCACGCCCTTTATTTCTGTTTTTCTTTTCTACTGTTAACTTGTACGTACTTTACTGCTTATTAACTGACTTTCTATTGAAGAAAATAAATTTAAATTTTTATGTATGATTTTTTAATCTTTTATTTATTTGGTCTCACTACACAGCTCCGGTTTGTAGTGATTCTCCTGTCTCAGACTCCCTGGCACTGCGATTACAGGCACATGCCACCATGCCTGGTTTCAGTGGCCAGCACAGCACACCCAGGGTCCTGGGGCAGGCACTGCATGTGGTACACCAAGGATCGAACCCAGGTCCTTGCGCTTGCCAGGCAGGTGCTTAACCACTGAGCTATTTCCCCAACGCTATGTATGATTTATTATAAATGTTCAGAAATTAAAAGATTTGCCTAATGGAACAGAATTAAGCTATAAACAAAAAATTGTTTCTGTATTATCTGAATTTGATTCTAAGGTGTTATAATATCATAAAACACTAACAATAGCAGCCAAGAATTTCTCATGTTGGTCTACGTTGGTCTATGGTAATGTCATGAACAAATCAATACCCAGAGTTAAAATGTTTTACTTTCTGTCTTCAACAAATAAAGAAATACCATTTATTTTAAATTTAAAAAGAATAAAATATTTGAAGTCTTTTCAAATTTTTCATGACCTAAGTTCAAAAACATCCCAACAGAATTCCTGAAATAGTGATAATATAATATAATCTCCAGCATAAGTGATAGCTCCAGACTCTTTCATATTGCTTTGGGCATAAGTCCTTTTTAAGAGTTGCAATTTCAAGCTTTTTCACTCTAATATTTTATACATTAAGTGTAAGAATGAATAAGGTCTCCAATGATACTACCTATCTTTTAATTATCCAATATATCAGGCTATTTCCACTGACCTCATCAAGAAACCAAGGCTAGTAATGCATTTTAGCTTCATATAATTTGTAGCAAAGAATGCATACAAATTTTACCACGGCATTTCAGATACATCTAGATTTCTGTAGGCTAGGTATATGCATCATTTGTAGACCTCAAATTACCAGTAATAGAAAGCTATGATCACAGCACTGGACAAAGATACTGATAAAAAAGAATAAAGAAGAAATATTATAGCAACGAGAAAAGAAGGGCAAAAGGAAAGGAAAAAGGCTACTATATCTCCCCAATGTTTCAGATGATCATTTACTGATCCAGTGCAGAGGACGAATTTGAAAGTTCTAATCCTCCCCCATGAATGATAACATATAATACCTTACTATACAAAGGACCAAGCGAATAGCCCAAAGCAACATAAGCCTAGACCTGTCCTATTCAGACATTACAGGAATGGAGTAGAGGGAAGGGGGAAAGGGGGAGGGAGAGGGAGGGGGAGAGGGAAGGAGAGGGAGAAAGGAATGGGAATGGAAAGGAAAAAAAAGAAAAGAGACTCCTTAAATAAAAAGCCTCCCTGTACTGGCAATACAGGCCCAAAACTGTTTACTTTTCTTTAGTTTCAAAAGATTATCAGAATAAATATGCTGCTGGCTTATATGCTGACTCAGAAGGGGGTAAAAATTACACAAAAAAATCTAACAGCTCAAAAGTGAGATTTTTTAGTTTTAGGATTCACCTGGCAGAAGAAAAGAAAGGAATAAAAGGAAGAGAGGAAGCAAGGGAGAGGAAAGAAAACAGAACAAAACAAAACAAAACAAAAAACAAGAGCAATGAAATCTTTCTGAGTGAATCAGAAATCTCGTCATCATCCAATAAAGGATCAAACAACATATCACGTAATTAAAAAAGACTACTGGATGTCCCAAAAGATTGCATCAGCATATGTAAAATTTGGAGGCTGAACTTATATAGCCCCACTTAAGCAGTCAATAACATGCAGAAATCTTTATAAAATTATGAATTATAATTTTTTAAATGAGCTGAAACAAAAATATTGTGAAAACAGAAACGGTAATATAACAGTGGGGACATACTTGCTAACTTTATTCCTTTTCTGTAAACCTAAAATTGCTCAAAAAAGTCTATTAATTTTTTTAAAAAATTAAGAACACAAAATACTGAAGTGGAAAGAATAATCTCAACTTTACAGCTTTGCCAGCATGAAGTTCTATCAGTAAGTCTAACCCTGAAAGATCTAAGTTTTCTTTAGAGCCAGACACTGACTATGTCACTCATCAAACAATCAACTACTTATAGTACGTCTCTCATAAGGCTCTTTCATATGTTTTATATTAATTATCCTTCAAATGGCTATGTTATTATCTAGTCATACAGTTATGTACTGTCTTTCCAAATAAAATGCAAGCAAATTTAGAGCAAAGGCTATGAAGGAATACAATATTTTTAATATAAGAAAAACATACATCAAGCTATTTGCAATTTATATCTTGTCAGACTGTAAGTGTTCAATATTTGCTAGTTAACCAAAAAGTGATAGAATACCAACTATTTACATGGCCTCTAGAAGTTTTCTCTTTCTATTTTGGGTTTTCCACATAAAGTGGACAGCATTTTTGCAGAAGACTAGGGAGACAATATGAAGATGCAAGCACACATGGGGAACGGTAGGAATACATGTTATTCCTTTACTCTTTTTTCCAAGGTTATACTCTATCTATCTATCTATCTATCTGTCTATCTATCTATCTATCTATCTATCTATTTGTGGCCGAACCGGGGATTGAGCTCAGGTCCTTGCGCTTGCCAGGGAAGCACTTACTCCACTGAGCCATCTCCCTGGCCCCAGTTATACACTCTTTAGGGGCCTTCTGAAATAGACTCTTTGAATGGAAGGCCTTACGATGCAGGGTATTCTTATTTATCTCTATCTAAAAACTGAAACAAAAATCAGATATGATTAGTAAAGGTTCCAGATGCCAGTATTTATCAACAACATGATTATGATACTGCTATTCCACTCCCACCAACAAATCTACTGATCAATATAGGACAAAGTAAAGGCTATGGAATAATGTCTGTGATCTTGTATCAAAATCTTATAGGGCTTAATGAAGACATGTCACTGTTCTCTTACTTATCAATTACTAACTTAAGTTTTCAGGCAATCTGTATCATGGCCTTAGGAGAGTAAGAGTAACTTTTGGAGGGTCATCAAGTCTTATAGTTCTGAGAGTTCAATAACTATATGCTACTTTCTCAGGCAGTTTAAGAAGTTCAAACATCATAGTAAATTGTTTCATATGCCAATGGTTACCACACCTTATTCCATACACACCTTCCTGCTTATTAGATATATTAGATAAGGCCTCTATATGTCTACCCATTATCAACAAGTAGGCCAGCTGCGAAAATAGCCAAAAATCCATTAGGCTGAAAATTACCAAAGTAGGCAAGCACTCTGGTACAGCATTTAATAAACTGTATTTGGAACAATATAAATAATAAAGAGTAAAAGTTGCCAGCGCTATTAACATAATTAATCTGTGATATCTTTTAGTAACATGGCATCTTCTAAAACTCAAGGTAGACGAGAACATAGGTTAGAGTTGCATCTGGTACTTGCACTTTTAATCCATCTCCCTCTTTTCTATTTTCACCCATCTCATCTCTCAGTAGACCCCATCCCTTCCTATATCCCTACAAAAGATATCAGACACTGATCCACTTCAGCTTAAAACACTATATATTCCATTGTTTTGCCACTGCCAGATTTAAGTTACACCAAGAGCCTATTTTTACTATGTATTCACGAGTTGAAGAGCAGCCTTGGCAACATAGTGAGACTGAGTCACAAAACAATGAAAGCCCTAGGAGACCACCCTTAAAGAGAATTCTAACTGCCTCTCATCTTCATTCACTAGTAAGAATTTAGAAACTACTACCATGTATGAAAAGTTGTGCACACTATGTCCTTCACTTGCAGGAAGCTGTTCCTTCTTGCGTGCGTGCGTGTGTGTTTCCTCCTTGCTTCCTGTGAACTGCTTCCTTTCTCAGAGTAAGGCCTTCTCTCAGTGCTTTCATCCTCTAAATACAACTAACTGTCCCTATTACTGTCTTCACCAGGTTTGGGACTCACACTTCTACAAGTGTTTTTCTAACTATGGGGTATTCTGATGTTTTGTTTTGGTACCAGGCATCAAACTCAGGACCTCGCCAGGCAGGTGCTGTGCCACACTGAGCTATATTCCCAACTCTCACCTCAAGTTCTGATACACATTTGTATATTACCTATGAGCAGTAGTTTTCAAACTGTACACGATCAGAATTACCTAAAAAAGTTAGAAATATACATGTTGCTGGGCTGTAGAGTTTGCAATTTTAACAAGTTCCAGATGATGCTCAAGCTATCAAGTTCCAGATGATGCTCATGCTGCCAGTCCAACTATCGTACTTTCAGATTCACTTTGTGAATCTGGTGAAAGTTACAAAGCAACGCACCCCCATAAAATCTGGCATGCAAATTAAAAACGTGTCAGGTGTCGGGCCTGTAATCCCAGCACTCAGGAGGCTGAGGTAAGAGGACTGCATGAGTTAGAGGCCATTCTGGGTTACACAGTAAGGTCAAGGCCAGCCTGAACTACAGTGAGACACGTCTCAAAACAAAGTTAATCAATGCTCAACTATAGTTACTTGCTGTTCCACATTTCACTCTAACAAGTATTTATCGTATCATGTTTTCTGGCTAAATAGTAGGAAATAATGAAATTCTGTGTAACTTCTTAAGAAGGAGATAGCATTGCCTGTACTGAAAACTCAGTTCTGTCCAACATGCTACCCTTTTCAGTCTCAAAAGGGTCTCTCCCAAGCTTACGATAATTTATCTATACTTTCAGACAAACTGTCAAATTGTCAAAAACAAAAGACTCAGTGTTCAGTATTTAAATTTTCTCTTTTTTTAAATGCATTTGGTACAGGGCCTCACTATGCGCTCGGACTCATAGTGATCCTCCTGTTTTCAGCCTTCCCAGTGCTGGGACTACCAAGCCTGGCCTCAGTTGCTGGCTCAGTGCACCCAAGGGCAGGGCCAGTGCAGCAAGTGGTGCTGGGGATCAAAACTGATCCCTGTGCTTGCCTAAGCAGGCGCTTAGTCCACTGAGCTATCTCACCAGACTCATTGTTTAATACTTGAAAGGCTCTTAAAAGTGACTTAAGCCCTCAGGTGAGGAAAAAAAAAGAACATAAATACTATGTAGATCTAACACACAACATAACTGATATCCTGATTCTGCCTTTCCTAATGGTGTGAGTACTGAGTTTTCATTTCTTCATTTAGAATTGAGAATCACAGAAAAAATCTTTTTTCCCTTCCAAGCAAAGGTTACATGAACTCACTATGAGTAAGAGAGAGCAGTTTTATTATTTAAAACTAATGGACTTAATTTTTAGTAAGGAATTTAAATGTTGGATAAAAATTAAATGTATAAATTTAAAAAAAGAACTAAGTAATTTGTAACATGCCTTAAAATCCATACAAGATTCTGTTTATGAACCTAATTGGCAAGTATGTTACTATTCATTCGTGTACCAGAAGTATACTAAGCAGTCATTCATTCTTCAACTTAATATAAATTCCTTTAAAAGGAGCCTTACTGCCATACCTTTCCCTTCTCTACTGTCTTCCCTCTATAGCAAGTGTTTCTAATTTATGGACTGATTTTTGCCTTCAAATAATGAAAATTTTAAAATAGAAGTTTTGTCATTTATAAACATTAATGATATTATTTATTTTATATGTGGCCTAAGACAATTCCTCCTTAATCCAAAAAGGGGAGGGAAGGTAAAACAACCAGCAAGGAGGTAAAAGCTCAGCAGGCTCAAAGTTGGACATGCCCTGCTCTACAGTGTTTAACAATATACCAACATCCACTAAAAAAAAAACGTAAATATGAAAAAGTTATAAATTATTCTCTTTTCCCGAAATGGACTCATGTGAAACACATATTGTCAATACAGAAAAAATCCTTTTGAAAAAGTTTTCCTGTGTGTTCCTCAACAGCCAAAATCCATTAAATTCATCTTTAAGATATTTGGCATGATCTCTCAAGCTTGGTTATTAAAAGCTCCATTCTACATGTTTTAGCTTAAAAATCTATTCCTTTCTTAATCTATAATGCTATCAGGTTATTACAGGAACTCCTAAATTGAGTGTAAATGTGTGAACATAAGAAGTCTATCAGTGCGGACCAAACAGCTCAGCAGATGAAAGGACCTGCAAGCAGGCAAAGAGGCCAGGGGTTCAATCCGCAGGCCTGCCATATGGCCCTGCCCCTGGAATGTGCTGACACAGTGACTGAGACTGGACGTGGTGGGATGTGCCTATAATCCCAGCTCTTGGGAGGCTGTAAACAGGTGGATCATGAGTCCGATCTAGTACTGAGACCCTGAATACCCTTTAGACCCTTCCCTAAAACACCAAAAAAAAAAATAAATAAATAAAATAAAATTACCTCTAAATCCAAGTTCTTCAAATTTATGTCTAAAAATCAAGCAATTTCAAGTGAACGTACCTCTTGCAGAAGACGTGGATCTATGCAATCACCATCATCATTAAACATAGATTCCCAGCTTTCCTCCATAGCAGTACTTTGTGTTGCATGAAAAGTTTCAGCTGATTTTAGTTCCATGGATGTTTCCACAGAGGAGTCTCTAACAGGAAATTCTACACCCAATTCTATATTCTCTGTATCATCTTGTTCTTTTGTTTTGAACTCTTTAGCAGTTCTTAGTTCACATGCCTCTGTTATATCACCAGTAATATCCAGACCATTGCCTAAGGCACTCCCTGTAAGTTCTTTTGGTCCATTTGACGTATGTAGTTCAGAGTCCAAAAAAGTGTTATAATTATTACCAGCAATCTCCTTGATAGGTAAGGAGGAAGTACAATCTGACATATTTTCTATCAACTTTCCTGTTGACTCTATAAAACAAGATGAAACACTTGCAACATAAGTATCTGAGCAAGCAGTTAGGCTGCTGAAATTTCCAGAGTCATTCTCACTTCTAACTACATGAGGAAGGGCTTCATCTGCACTCATTTCTATGTATTTTGAGAATCTATCTGCATCACTACAAGTATCAGCTAGTCGAACTACACAAGGGCTACCTATACATACATGATCACACGTGGCACCTGTGATATCCATCATACATGCCTTACTAGTAATGTCACCTATATGCTTAGGTCCATTATCTGTTTCATGAGCAAGAACAGCTGTATCCAAAGGTTTATACTTTCCACCTAACTCATCAGCAGTGCTGTCATTCTCCTCACATCCTCTAATCACTGGATCAATAATGCTACTTGTGTGCTCTAATTTGCTGACCATAGTCATTTTATGGGCAATATGAGCCATAGTCTCAGGAATGGAATCTATATCTTTCTGACCCAAGATGAAACCCGTACTGTTGGCTTTATCAGCTACATTCTCAACTTGAAAGTCTACATGAGTCTCATCAATGACAACGTCTGGACTTCCAGAAACAGAAAGAGCAGTGATGCTTCCACTGCTGAGCTTCAGTGTTCCATCGGGTATTTGTACGTTTTGTTGTGTAAGTTCAGAAGCCAAGCATTGTTCTGCAGGTACAAGCACACTCTCAGCAGTAAGACTCCTAGGAAGCTCTTGTATTACTTCCCCAATTTTAGCATCAGTTTCAATTCTGCATCCCAAATCTTTGTCTTCACAATTTTCCCCACTTAGCTCGTGCCTACTGAAGTCACATAATTCCATATTCTGAAATGGTCCGCTTAGAACCTGATTAACCTCACTAATTTTTGAACAGGACTGTGACAGAACTATCCTTTCATATCCTGTCACTTCTGTACCATGAACTTCTGAACATTCCATTGTCTTTGGTTTAAAATGTATTTGTAAAGGTGCTTGAGGCATAATCCCAGGATTTGAGACTCTTTGTTGATGTTCTTGGGATAATACTTCTCTGGAAACCGTTAGTCCTTTCTTAGTACAAACCCTGTTTTTATTCCTTTTATAAAGGCAGGTGTCTTTTCTTAATTTTGTTAAAGATTTCTTTTCTTCTTGACAATTATTATCAGGGTTTATACTTAGTCTCTGAGCCTCTACTCTGTCTTCAAAGATCTGCTTGTGGGAAAGACAACTTCCTTTTCGTTGTTCTTTCATCACAGAGTTAGGAGAAGCACAGTTTTTTTCCTTATCACCTGTCTTAAGGAGAACTGTACTCCTACGAGCTCTAGGTACATAAAGCGCCATGTCAGGCCTTTTGGTTCGACCTTTGCATCTCTCCACTTCTTCCTGCATGGCACCACCTCAATCTGAAAGAAAAAGAGAGTGACTTAATTAACAAAAACTAATCACAGTGTATTGAACCAAGAGATTTTTAAAACTAAGTAGAGGGCCTACTAATCCATTCTATAAAAATCTTTGAATTAAAAAAAAAAAGCAAAACGAGCCATAAAATGATCAATGCAATCCAGTGTGCAACTAAAGAAAACAAAATCCAAGAAACTCATAAGGTCACAAATTGTATCCCAATGCCCTCTTTGTATTTTCCTAAGCCATTAACTTCTAATGTCCAAATCTTTTCTTCTTACATGGAAGTAGCTTTCTTTTAGGCTAAATGTGTAGAAGATTATGTAAGCAATGAAAGCAGGCTATCAGGTACTCCTAGGACAGAACATAACCATCTCTATATTCTAGAAGCTTAGGTTTTTATTTTTAAGAGTATATAAGAGACCCTCAAAACCACATTTAGATCACATAAATAAAACAATTATCTAATCAAAAACTACTTCCTAGAAGATACTGCTAGAGGTGGAGAAAAGTACTGGAGAATGAACGCAGCAGGGCCTTTGCACTGAGCTACCTCTGCCCCCCCCCCACGACCACGACCACCCTTACTTAGGTTGGGCACTAACCTGCACTCCTCCTACCCTGTCTCCCAGAGTTCTGGATTGTACAAGTGTGCACCACCATGCCTGGACTAAAGGGTTGCTTTAGAACTATTACTTTTTAGAAAGCAAAAAGTAATGGAGGGCCAGCCAAATAGCTCAGTGGATTAAAGTGCCTGCTCAGGCAGACGCAGGGGCTGAGAGTTCGGTCCCTGGGCGTGCTGTGCCAGCCCCGCCCCCGGGGCACACTGAGACAAGCACTGAGACTGGGCATGGTGGTGCACCCCTGTAATCCCAGCACTTGGGAGGCTGTAAATATAAGAATCACTAGGAGTCCCATTTACACAGTGAGACACTGTACACCCTGTACTCCCTTGTCCTAAATACAAAAAAAAAAGAAAGAAAAAGTAATGGAAAAAGAAAAAGACATTCAACTACTGATCTAAGCACTATAAATACCTACATACATATGTACTGAAATGTCACATTGTACTTCATAAGTACACAATTCTTTTGTGTCAATTAAAAGTAAATACATAATTCTAAAAAGATAGAAAAAGGTATAATTCTATTACAGGTCAAGCACCTGGTGTGGCCATTCCATGAACAACTGCCTTGTGGCTCAAAGATCCTCACAAGACAGGCAGTCTAGCTTTATTCCATTCCCTGAATGTACAAGGGGTCTGGGAATTACACAGCACTAGTGGTTTAATTTTCTAATCACTGCTTACACATCTGCAGAAAGCAAAACGGTCAATCTGTCCTTCATGGGCTTGTCTCCCCATAGTGGCTTTTCTGCCTGCATGATACTGGCTGTGTTCAGTATCTTCCTCCACAAGAGCTCTGTTCACCAGTTGAAGATCTGTTGAGTGATGCATCCTTCTGCCTTCATGAATTCTCCAAGTTCTTTCTTGCAGGCTTCTGCAATGCCTTCTCAGAACTAGAAGCCTTACCATGTCTTATCACATTATAGATGCCACTTCTCTTATGGAATTTATCAAACCACTGTCTATGGGATTTGAATTCATCACTTGTTGAATTTATACAGGGATTTTCTTGCAGCACACCACTGCAATTTCCTGGCTTTTTCACAGACTATAGCTTCACTAACGCTATCACTGGCCATCTGTGTCTCATGCACCCACACTAATAAGTTTTTCCACCTCTTCCAGCACATGGTTAACTCCTCTGCTTGATTAACTCCTTTTGCTAGGTCAGCCAGCTCTTCTGATTGCATCTTTTTCTCTTTTAAAATACTGTAGTTGAGATTGTTGATTTCACCATTTTGTACTGTGAGGCCAGATCCGTCACACAAATACCATGCTCACACTTGTCTACATTTCCTTTAATTCAATGACTGTTTCCTTCAAAATCATCTTGCTATTCTTGCTCTGCACTTCGTTACCTTCATTATTACTTTTCACGTTCTTTCATCCTCATTACCACTCTACAAATTCTAGTTACCTTCACTACTACTCTTCACATTTTTGTCTCCTTTATTACTGCAATGCATTTTCTTTTTACCACCACATTTGCTCTCTATGTTCTCTGAAGCCACTCAGGATTGAATAATACTGTTGAGTACTATATGTGCTTAAAATGCACACCAAAAAAGCTACACAATAAGTTTGCACAGGTCTGTTTGCAACCGCAATCATGATTAAAGGAAGCCATGGCCACGTGCCAGAGTGGGGAAAACAGCCAAGGTCACATTCAAAAGCCAATACAGAGTTCACAAACAGAAGCAAAATTCTGCCAAATGATTCTGCGCAAAGTGAACTGTTCATAAACAGAAGCATTCATGAACCAAGGAATTACTGTATTGACTGAGAGTGTTATGTCAATGTCAATGTCAACAGTGTCTATTAAATTAGATAATTTCCAAGTGATGAAAGAGTATGTCCTTGTTTTTTGTGCTATTCACTAAAGGTAAAGGTATGACATGTATGTTAGTAGCATTTTATCCAACACTTTGTCTAAGACAACCAATAAATAATTTCTTACTATGGCTAACTTCAAACTACCAATATTACTGAACATGCAGGTAAAGAAGATGCGAACCATTACGGAGAATTGCAACATAGAGATACAAGATACATAATAATTGAAGAGCACAGATCATAATAAAGTACAAAAGTGATGAGTTTTGAATATTATTTTTAAATATAAAGTGTTTAACAGCAAGCTTATATAACTGCATGTTTAATAAAGGCTGTGTAACAGTCTGTATGCAAAACAATTGGCTCTTAGGCCAGAAGAAGACGCTCCAATATATTACTGGCTGTAAACATTTTTTTTTTCATAATATCCCATAGACACAAAAAAAGATTATCTTTAACTTCTGAACTTTCAATATACTTGTCAATTTAAAGCTTTTAATTTTTACAAATTTCTTTTGCAACTACAGGCATGAAAGGCCTTTACAATGAAAGTAAGGATGCTTGTCGTACACATTAAAAAAAAAAGTATCTTGGATTTAAAATACTCAGCAAGGCATGGTGGTGTACACCTATAATCCCAGCACTCAGGAGGCTGAGGCAGGAGGATCACCATGAATTTGAGGCCAGACTGGACAACACAGTGAGTTCAAGGCCAGCCTGTCCTACAGAGCAAGACCCTGCCTCCAAAAAACGGGGGAGGTTTACACAGGAATTTACTAACAACACTTGATGTTTTCTGTTTTTCTAATAGTTTTAAATTTTTCACAATGTTGTATTTTCTTAAGTCTACTTTGCTTAACTGGAGGACACTCAGATATTGGTCATTTGACGACTACTTTATCCAGAAAAGACTATTAGCACACAAATCTGTTCAAAATCACTTGTTCTTTCTCCTTCATTCCTTTTCATGGAGAAGACCGCTCTGGTTTGAGTCACACAAAATCACAATCTTCTGGTGGAAATGAAAACTCAACATGACTTTATGGTGAAGGACAGTCAATTACCAACACATGCCTTTCAAATGCTTGTTGTTATTTTTTCCTATATTATACTTTCAAACCCTAGGCCTATACCTGAGCACCATTCTGACTGCTTCCATGGTTTCAAAGTTTCCTTAAAATAGCAGTTAACTTCCTTTAAAAGCACCTCTCTAAATCATCTCCATGACAAAGTGAACTAGTGCAAAATAAAGTAGGAATTTATGTTTTCACAACAGAATGTTCTGTATTTAGCATTTCAATCTGGATTGTTTTCCAATCAACAACACAATTTTGGCATTTCAGACAATCAATAGATAAATCAATTATGAATTTATTTGATCCAGTATTTACTATAAGTGCACTCAGGCAGGGCATCTGATATTTGAAAGACACCAATAGGTTTGTTAAAGTATGCCTCTAAACAAATTCTCTTAAGCTCTATTTGTTGGTTCACATGAATGAATCTTAATTAAACCACATATACTGTCCCAATTTTTACAAGAATTAAAAACCTAATCACAAATTATAAAATAGTAAAATCTCTCTCTTTCCTCCTACACCAATTTTTGTTCCTGAACTCTGTTGGCAAATTATACAGGTCATGGTCCTTCATGCTATACACTTGGAGCACATTTCCTCTCAGTAGGAATATTCTCTAACATAACCACAATGTTAATATTAATAAGGATCAACATATTTAACAGTAATATAACATTGTTAATGCATCTAATGTAAACATTCCAATTTTGTAAGTTACTCCAGTCACGTCCTTTATAGTATATTTTCCCCTCCAATACAGGATCCAGTTTAGGGTCAGATACTGTATTAGTTTTCATATGTCTTTCACATTTTACATTCTGAAAGATACCCAGAACTTTCAACTGTCTTTTATGCTATTGATATTTTAGAAATATAGCCCTCCTCATTCATTTTTATTTTTTATATGTTTCATTCTGGTAGTGCTGGGGATCAAACCCAGATCTTTGTTCATGCTAGACAAGTGCTCCACTACTGAGCTACATCCTCAGCCCTCTTCCTCATCTTTTTTTACAGAGAACAATCTTTAAATCTGTCTTACAGCTTCCCATGATTACACTGAGGTTATACATTCTCAACAAATGTAGTGATGTGTCCTCATGGAATCATAATTAAAGGTACATGATTGCCAATCTTTCAATGGTGCTCTTAACTTTGACCACTCAAGGTATTGTCAACTTCTCTTCTGCTGCCTTTTTTCCCCTTAGTTTAAAAAAAAAAAAAAGCAGTCGCTGAGGTGATACTCAAAAAGCATGCAAATATTCTGCTTCTTCATCAAGACTTAAGTGCTAAATACTAAATCTAACAGTTATCTGATTCAGTCTTCAGTGTGGCTATAAAATGACTTTAGTAGATCTTCCACATTTAAGTGGGTTCTTGGCATTTTTCTGAAAACAAAGGTAAATTATTTTTTAAAAAGTAAATTATGTATAATTCCTCACAACAAATGCTAAGATTCCCTAAATTAAAACTTTTAGCTCGCATGGTGAGTAGCTACAGGAAATCCCATTAGGAAAAACTTTCTAACTTTTGCAAAATCATAAAACTCAATGCTACTTTTATCCAAGCCTAATTTCTTTTCTTTGTTTTTTGTTTTTGTTGTTTGTTTCTTGTTGTTGCTCTGTGCTGGGGTCAGTTGAGACAGGGTCTGACTATACAGTTCAGACTGGCCTTGAACTCACTATGTAGTCTAGGCTGGCCTCAAAACTCATAGCAATCCTCCTGCCTCAGTCTCCCAAGTACTGGAATTTGGTGGCACCAGTTTTTACAAAAAAAGAAAAGCACAGACAAAGTTAAATGGCCTCTTCACCAGACATACAATGTATCCAATTCTTTTTTCTGGAAAAATAAATAATTGAGTTTGATGTTCAAATATGATTACTAATCCAACCTGGATGTCTGGTAATATTTATTTCTTTGTCCCTTTTGAAATCCATCTCAAATTCCTCTAAGGAAGAGGTAAGGTATATAATTCATGTATATTAATGAACAGACTGCCTAGCAAGCGCAAGGTCCCAAGTTTGATTCTTAGTACCAAAAACATTATCATGTATTAATAAAGAGAGTATAAGAAAGTATTTTTCACAGAAAACAGGTAATATCTAGTTTTCAAGGATATTCAAGTTTCCTCAACTTAAAAGTTTAAATTTTTT
>NDGN011530602.1:0-13024 GCA_002564285.1 Tympanoctomys barrerae
AGGCAGGCCATTTTATTTTTTAATTCTTTATTAGTACACGCTTGCAGCGCATGCACTTACCTCCTTGTATGGAGCCGGCACATTACACAACACATCTTAATTCCTCTGTCTCACCCCTTTCCTTCCTTTCGCTTCTCCTCCCTCTGCTCCTGATGCTTCCTCTCTGAGAAAGGTCTCTCTCCTTATTTCCTATTATCTTTTATTTTGCTCTTTATCATTTCAGCTTCACATTTTAAAACAATGGTGCAGCATTTGAGCTTGTGTGTTGGATTGTTTCACTTAACATTATGGCCTCAAGGAGCATCCGTTTTCCTCCAAATGGCTTAAGTTTATCCTTCTTCATGGCGGAGTAGTACTCCCTTGTGTGAGAGACCACTCTCTTTATCCAGGCATCTGCCAATGGACATACAGGCCAATTTGGGGATCTTAGCATTTCCCTCAAAGTGCCCAAAGTGTACTTGTGATTTACTGGAAATTCAATTTTAACTAGAAATCCTGTGTTTTGTCTGGCACCCCTAACTGGAAACCACGACAAGAGGCAGGAATGATCTCAGGGTAGATTTCTAGAACCTTGACCCTGCACTGCCCAGATCTCATAGCTCCTGAAATACTCCGTTCTCTCCCCAACAAAGGTGCGTCCGGGCCTGCTAGCTGCAGGGACCCCTGCCACCTGTTCCTTGCAGTTCTGGGACACAGTGGATGCCACTACTGTGCTTTCCTGGAATTTCCCTCCAAGACAATCGCCTGCTCCACTCCATTACTCATTAACTCCTGGGTGACCTTGACCCAGCTGAATGGCTCAGCTGCACATGACCATGGGCTCCGCTACCCCTCGCTCATGCGCACTCGTGGGCTCTGGGGACCCTGGCTCTCAGAGGACACGAGGGTTTGGATTGCAAATACTACGTAGGGTCCCCTGAGCCACCCTGGTCCCATGTCTCAGCCTCCAGTTCTTCTCCAAACTGCAGATCTACAGCCTAGAAAGCCCTTTCTGGTTTGGGGTGAGAATCCAGCCACCTGGGCAAACAGTACACGTGGCTGCTCGCCCTGCACACACTAAGCATTTTGCTTTTGTAATTCTTGGGACACCTGTTTCTCACCCTTCATCTAACTCTGGTGAAGGACGGCCGCCCACCCCAAGTCCTCCTGTCTTGTCCCTGGACCCAGGCGCTAGCCAAGCCCCTGCCTGGAATCTCTCCCAATACCGCTCCCCCTCCCCCACCTTCCCAGCTACTCAGGAATCTCCCTTAAGGCCCTCCATTTAGTCTCATCTTCACGCTGCATCTCGCATCTCGCACTACCTTTCACTGCGGCAGCCTTGGAGTCAGGGTGTACACGACTGTGGGGGCGGGGAGCCCATGACTGCAGCTGCAACACATACCTGAGGGAGGCCGAGCTCCTCAGGCTGTGTCCCTCCTCCCTCTTGATTGGGCCGTGGCATGGGCCCTGGCAGACAACCCCAAACCTTAGGGCTCCTCGTGCCCCCAGGATGTCCGAGCTATGCCAGGCTTCCGCCTCCCTCATAGCCCACAGGGCACCCCCACTTCCTTCTGCATCTGGCTGGGCGAGGCCTGTGGGCCCCAGATGGGTCAGCTTAGTTCACTGGGCACTTCCACCGCAGCCCTGCCCCTGCCCCGTGCCTGAGCCCCTTCCAAGGACTGTTTTAGGAAGGTCTCCTGGGTGCCTGGGGGGTGAGAGGGGGATCTCCAGCACCCATCCCTATTGGTGGACACCCCAATCTCCTGTCACACCTCAGTCACCGGGATGACTCAACCTAACATAGGAGCCGCAATTTGACATGCCAGGAACAGAGGCTGAGCCAGACAGAGTCATGGGCAACCAGGGAGGAGGTGTGTGGCCACAGGGACTCTAGTGGAGGGGCAAGGCACAAGCGCTTAGCGCCTGGCTCTGAGCCCAGCCTGCCAGCCCACAAGCCGGGTGACTGGGCAAGTTAGGTAGCGGCCCCACTGTGGGATGTGCTCTGCATCCCAGCCACCTGTGGGTCTTTGTGTTGCAATTTTCTTGTTACCAAAGCCCTCTGCTCTGAGCCACACCGCTAGTCCTCTTCTATTATTTTACCTCAAGATGGGCCCTGCTAAATCACTAAGCTGCCCCAGCTAGGCTCAGATTTCCAGCCTCCTCACAGGACCCCGGAAGACAGGAGTGCTGCCCCCTCGGGGTGAAGTCTCCCTTCCAATCCCTCCACCTTCGCTGAGCTTCTGGGCTGGTCAGGACCCTGCGCAGACTCCGTCACAGGAGGGCTCAGGGACAGCACTGCCTGGGTCACCATTCGTCCCTTTATCAGCAGAGAGCCTGGCAGGTACTAGCTGCTCAATGGGTATTTAATGAATGTTTAGCTCGGGGCTGCTGTACCCCACCCGCGAATACCGATTTCTAATCTGTAAACACAACTTCTACCTTGGACCTCAACTCCAGAAAGACAACTCAAATAATAAAAACAGACTGGTCATTATTGTACAGCGGGAAGCGCAGGGCGGCCCCACAGCCAGAACAGGGCAGCCCAAGGCCTGGGGCCTGGGGGAGGGGCAGGGCGGGGCATCTGTCTTCACTGGGCTCCTCCTCCGGAGGTGGATCCCCGGAGCTGGCCCTGCCACCTCCCCACACTGGCTCTGAGCTGGTGCGTGAGGCGGGAGGCTGGGTAGGAAGAGGACGGCTGGAAATGGCTGGCCCCAGCAATGGCGGTGGTCACACCTTCTCCTGTCCGCTCACTGTTCTGTTGACTTTGGAGAGGCCTTCCCGGAACCCTGAGTCTGTCATCCTTTGGGCAGACACCAGGTGAGCAGGTGATGTGAGAGCGAAGGCCAGCAGCCCACTCCACCACTGTGGCGGCCCCGCTCTGCCCACAGCGCACCCTCAGCCACCAGGGCTGGCCTCAGCTCCTCCAGAGGCCGACTCCCACCAGCCCGCTCAGGCCCGCGCCTCAGCTGGGGGGGCTCTGCCTGGCCCAGGCCTTACACTTGCTCCATCTGGATGTCCTCCTCGTCCTCCTGGGGCAGCTGCAGGTACGGGTTGTCTCTGGTAGGCTGGAACTTGTAGCCAGTGAGCACAAAGAAGGCCAGCGTGGAGCCCTCCACTAAGAGCTGTGGGACACAGGTGTGGAGCGGGCTGTCAGGTGCTCCGGAGCCCCCGCTCCCCATCTGGCCAGCCTGTCCACCCCCCTCACCTGGTACAGCCACTGCCACTGGAAGGGCACGGCCACACGCAGCAGAATGGCAATGATACGCGTGAAGTAGACGTAGCAGATGACCTGCAGGACAGAGAAAAAGGACATGGACGGGCGGGAGACGCCTGGGGTGGGCGGTGCCATGGGCCAACGGGGTGGGGGTACCTACCATGACATAGTAGTGTCGGAACAGCTTCAGCTTGGCCAGGTTCACTGTCACTGAGGAAGGGTGCAGAGAGGGGGCAGGAGTCACCCAGGAGGGAAGGGGATAGGGTGGACACAGCAGACTGTCCCAGGGTCTGACAGTCTGAGGGAAGGTGAAACGGCAGCGAAAGGAGAAGATAGGAAGACTGAAGCCTTCGGGCTGGAGGTGGTGTCCCAGGGAAGGAGGCCACGGGGTGGGAGGGGCCAGGAGGTGCAGGGGGGTGTGTGGGAAGGGGGCAGGTGCAGAGCAGCCTCACCCTTCCCATCTGTGCCAGATCCGTCCTGGAGATGCCGGATGGACCTGGGACAGGTAGGGGACACACGGCATGGTCAGCTCGGAGGACTCTGCCCCAGTGCTCACGGGAGGGGCCGCGATGCGGGCGTTGCCTGAGCCGTGGGCGTGGCCTCGGCCGTGGGCGGGGCCCTCACCAGACCACTGGGAAGAGGATGGCACCACAGCATATGAGGTCCACCAGGAACAGGATCTCCTTCCAAAGCCCATAGTCGCTGGCGCCCTTTTCTCGGGACTCCATGACGATGTAGGCCACGTTGGCCAGGACCTGGGCAGCAGGGCGGCGGGTGCATGGGTGCCAACTGAACTGTACCCACCCCTCCCCACCTTACTCGGGGACCCCCTCACGCGCACCTGCAGGGGAATCACGATCCCGAAAATCTTCTTCTCCTTGTCGGAGAGGACGTACTTGATGAAGGCCCAGCCAGAGCCAATCAGGGCGATGGTGATGAAGAGGAGCGCGCCCTTCAGCCTGGGGCGCCAGGGGGTCCGGTGAGGAGGCGGGAGCCCAGCCCTTCCCACCCACCCAGCGGAGGGGACACTCACAGGTGCGTGATGTAGTGCATGACAGCGAGGCCCTCGATGGGGTGGCCCTGACTGTTGATGAAGTAGTAGTTGATCTGGAGATGGACGGAGGGGCACAGTCAGGCGAGCAGAAGGCGGGCGCGTGGAGGCGGGACTTAGGAACAGGGGCCATGGGCAGGAGGGTGGCCCGGAAACCCAACGCGCTGAGGGTTACGAGCCCGGCGTAGGGTGGGGCCAGAAATGGTCACAGCCACAGCAGTGCAGGGGTAGGCACAGCTGGGCGGGCAGGGCAGCGAGGTCACCACTGGCCCAGCAGGCAGGCAGCCTTGGAGGGCAGTGCTGAGTGGGACAGAGGGACTGGTAGACGTGCAGGGGACACAGGGACTCCCAGTCCAGGCTGCAGGGAGGGGTGGCCTCCCCGGGGCAGTGCTCCCAGCCTACCCTCCCGCTGCCCAGCCCATGGCGCTCACACTGTGGAAGAGGAGCGAGATGCTCTTGGTGAATGCCAGGGCCGCCATGAGCCAGTGGATCTTGAAGACATTGTACCTGAGGGAGGTGGGGGACACAGGTGGGATGAAGCTCAGAAGTTCAGCCACAGGCAGGGAGAGAAGGTGCCAGGCGGAGGCAAGCAGCGAGCGCATTACGTGTTCCTGCAGAGCACGTTCACCCAGAAGATGCCAGCGGCCAGGAAGCAGGCGGACATGATCAGGTAGAGCTTGAAAAGCGGAATTTCCTCGGCAGACAGGAAGCCCTCGGGGTTCTTCTCCCGGATCGTCACCTGGGGGAGGGCAGCAGTCGCGTCACCCCGGTGTGTGCAGAGCTGTGAGCTCCAGCCTTGAGCTCTCCCACCTTCTAGCTGGTGGCTCACCCTCCTTAAGCCCACTTGTCCCACTTTTCAGATAGGTGTACACTGGCAGACCCTCAGCATCTATAGGGGGTCGCTCCGGGCAGACACCAAAACAGGACATTCTCGTGGCCTTTATGTCAAAAGGCAAAGTATTCACTCAGAACCTGTGCACATCTTCCTGCTGATTTCAAATCATCTCTAGATTAGGTGGGCTGCCTGAGGCAGGAAAGCCACAAATTGGACGGAACCTGGGTGATTTAGTGACATCTAGTCTCCAAGTTAAAAAAAAGCAGAAAATTCTGGGGATGTGCAAAGGGTCTAGGTTCCATCCCCAGGATATTAAAAAAGAGACAGAGAGACTGTCTGCTACAACGTAAAGGCCAACAAAACTGTTGTAACTTCCTGCTCATAGAATGCAAATAACAAGCCCGGACCTGTTTGATACCAACATAATTTATGTGTGTGAATACCTGGAATCCTGATGATATGGACAGCAGCTGGTCCTGGTTTGCACTGCCCATCAGGGACACTGGGTGGGCCCCGAGAGGCTAAGCCTGGCCCAGCAGGAGCAAGCACCCGAGCCCGAACCCCTTGGTTCACTCACCGTGAGGTCGAAGGGGCGTTCTTGGTCGGGCTTTAGGTTATGGCAGTTGTGGAAGTTAAGGCTGTACTGGCCCTCCTCGGCCCTGGAGCCAATCACCATGTGAAACTGGCAGGGGAGACGAGTCTCAGCCTGGGACCAAAAGTTCTAATAGAGGAAGTGGGGCTATGGGGGCTGCACTCACGCTGAAGTTGTAGGAGTCATTGACATGGCCCAGGTCCAACACCAGGTCCTTGTTCTTCTCAAGGGGACCCTGAGGGGACAGAGCCCTTTTGTCAGCTGGCCCTGGGCTTGGGAGCCCAAACACCCTCGGGACATACCCTTCTCCTGCCCACCCCAGCTCCCTGAACCTGAGACCCGGCAGGTTTAGCCATGGCTTTAGCAGCTGTGGAGTTTCCTGTGGGAGACAGGAGAGTGATTTTAAGAGGTCGAAGGCTGACAAAAACACCCCACAACACACAGGCATGCCTGACGATCCTCCCCTCCTGCCCGCTGGACTCACCGCTGTCCATCTCGGGAGTGACCGCGGGCGCCGCCTGTGGGAGGCCAGGTCTAGCAGGCACACTGGAGAGGAGCCCAGGGGAGATGCACAGCTTCTCCTGTGCCCCATATTTCCGCACCTGGACCCTGAGGTAAGGAACAGTTTGAAAAAACAGTGAGCCTGCAGGGAGGGGCCACGGTGTTGCTACACCAGGCTGCCTGCATCTGAATCCCGGTTTTGGGTTTTGGGGGCTTCGTTTTGGCAGCTGAAGAACAGAGATAACCAGAGTATAAAGAAATGAGCTCCCATGCATTAAAGTTTTCGGGACACCATGTGGAGCTCAGGACAGTATGACTGGTCATCAGTAACCCACATACAACCTTCTATATCCGGGTCCTCTACTGAGAGACCCCCCCCTCCTACATTCGGTGAGTACTCTCCCCTTTTCCTCCTCCCAGCATGCAGAAGGCTTGAAGATGACATTAAAATGTGAGTGGCTTTCTCTCAGGGGGTGTTTTTCAGCTGGCTTTTCCTGCCTAACAGCGCAGGGACAGATAGGTATGCATCACACCCCAGAAGATGGACATAGATTAGTTTTGGTTTTTGCTAGTGCAGCTGACTGAGGGGAGAGCCCTGCACTGAGTTACATCCTAATCCTTTTTAAAAAATCTTTTATTTTAAGCCAAGGTCTTGCTAAGTCACTGGGCTTGAACTTGCAAACCTCCTGCCTCTGCCTCTCGCTGTGCTGGGTGACTGGTGCATAACACCGTGCCCTTAGCCAGCCCCCAACCCCAACGCACTGCAGATCCTTGGTGTTGATGAGGAACAAGACCAGGAAGTTGCTAGTGTTTCTTCGGAGTGGGCATTCGTGGGACTCCTGGGCCTGGGCGTGGATAGTGGAAAAATGGGTTGTGGCAGCCCCAGCCCACCCAGACAGCCCCACCCCCAAGGCACTCCCTTACTCCCCAACTCACTGAGTAGGATCGGACGCTGCCAGATCGCACACGGCTGAGACTGAACCCCACCTGGTGGGCAGGAAGAAGGGAGGGCATAAGGGACGGCAGAAAGGACCACTAGGCTGCCCCTCTCGTGGCAACAAAAATCTGGCCTTGCATGTATTGAGCAGCTACCACATGCTCCTCACAACTTCTTTGAATTTTTCAACAGCCAGCCTCCCTGCCCCCCTCTTCCTTTATCTTCAGCCACCCAACCGGACTCAAGGTGGACCCCACTTCCACACAGAGGGAGAACTCTACTAGCCCACCCTCCTTTTCCCAACTTAAAATCTGATGTCTTTCTGCTTTGGGCTCCAGAATTCAACACACCAAACCTGAACCCAGGCCCTGCCATTTCCAGCCTGTAGAATCCTCAGAAAGCCACTCCCCGCCTGGGGCCACGCCTGGAAAACTGCATTTGGTGAAGAATTTCCACAGGCTCCCCAAGAGGCCGCAGCGGGAGAACGGAACCAGGGAGACTGCGAGGCACATTGCCTGCTCTGCGGCAATCAGTAAATACTGGTTGTTCACTTTGGCTTCAGGAACTGGGGCTGCCTTGCTTATCGGTAGCCTCCCCCAAATATTAAGAACAGCACTGTTCACTTGAGACATTTTATTCCTAAATTATGGAGGAGGAAACCGAGGCTCAGTGAAGCTGAGACTTGCCCTAGGCTGGGAACCTAGAACGGGGGCGGGGTGCAGGCTGTGAAACTCAGGCGTCCAGCCCCAGTCTTCCTGAGACCCTCACCAAAGGTGACTTCTCTTCTGTCAACTGGGGGTTCAGACGTAAGACGCTCAACTCCACTTCCAGGGAACCGTTGGTGTAGAAGCCAAAGCTGTTGAGCTGGATGTCTGCTCGCCTCTCCCCCTGCCGGAGACAGAGGAGAAGCAGCTCAGATGGTTTATACCAGCCCAGCCCCAGGGCTCTGGCACGAGGTCCCCCCAGCAGTCTCCTGGGGTCCCTTTGATTAGGGCACACGGTGACCAGAAAGGGTGACAAGGCCTCTCGGAGGCTCTGTCGCCAGACCAGTGCCAGGCAGGGACAGGGTGGCCCTGCAGCTTCCCATCATGGTTTTGAGTTCAGGAAGCGAAACTCTGGGACAACCAGAAGCCTCTGACTCGGCGAATACCACCCCGAGAGCAGTAACGCCTCTCGATTGCCAGTCCTTCCACGTCTGGAAAACTTTCAGATTCCACTGTGCCCCCAGGGTCCCAAGATTTCCACTTGGGCCTCCAAGATCAGGGATTGTTCAGAAGATTTCCCTCTTGAGAAACCCCCCGAGTCCCATTTGAATGACGCCAAGGACGCGTGGCATTCCCAAACAGATCCCAAGAGTTTGAAAGGCCGAAGGGTCAGGGGTACCGGGTCCCCAGAGATGGAGCCCCGCCCCCGACGTTACTTCGTGACTCCAGCGCAAACTGCCAGGCGCCTGGAACAAGGGGACAGAAGGGGATGCTGGGGCAGACCATTCCGGGTCTGGACGCGGGGGGCGTCAGACCGCTCCATGCCGCGGAAGGAGCGGGGGGTGGGAGATGGGCCAGACCACTCCAAGCCGGGGGCTTCTCCCGGACAAAGTTACGCCCCCTAGCCCAGACCGCCGCACGCAGACCTCACCGTCAGCGCCAGCCGGTGAATACGCCCCGAACAGCTGCCCACCAACAGCAGTAGAAGCAACCGCTGACCCCACTCTGCGGGGTTCCAGCAGCCAAGCCCCCTCCTCTCGCTTTCTGCCATTTCTGGAGCGGCCGCCTCCCTTGACACCGCCTCTGACGCCACTAAGCCCGCCTACCTGTAAGCCAATCGCCACACGGAAAGTCCAGCTCTACGGCGGGTCCACCCACATAAGCCAATCACTGAACAGATCTTTGAAAAACCTTCCCCTAACGACACTAGATAGACAGAAATAGTTCCGAATAGAAGTACAGAGACTGCTTAGTCCCACTTCCATTCACACCAATCACTAGAAATATTGTCCCGGATGTAATTTGATAAACATTCCAGCTAACCAATGATCATGAATCTGATATCGTCCTGAAAAATTTCTTCTCCCGTCTCTTAACAGACCAAAACTACATTACCCAGAATTCAGCGGGAGCAGACACGCTCAACGAGGCATTAAAGTGAACTACATTTCCCAGTATTCCTAAAGAAAGACTTCCTCTTCTTACCCGGGAGACGCGGCTTTCAGCCAGACCTCTGGCTTTTTTGGTAAACACAAGCATCTGTCTAGGCTTGTCCCCTTCTGCTAATTTTCCTAGTCCACAGAGAGGCCTAACCCTGGCTCCAGGTTAAATCTTGACCCCAGGGTGACTTATGACCCCAATTGAGTCACAACCTTAACTAAAGCCACTGTCCTAAAGTGAGGCAGCTGGAGGCTTCCCCAAACCCCAAATTTAAACCCTTTCTTCTGCTCAGTCCCTGCATAAACCTGAAAACCAGACACCCTCCCACCCCTAGTACGTACTGAGCCCTCGTTCCTGGCCGAGACCTCACTCTGGATTAGGCCTGACCACTGATTCCTCACTGGTTTGCTGGCCCTTCTAAGCCTCTGGCCACATCCTTAAGTGTGATGCTAACCTGGGCTGAACCCCAAATGCAGTTTAAGCCTCTGACCAGAACTGAGCCCCGAATTTTGCTGGCCTGGACCCCAAATTCAAATGGAGCTACCGAACCCCACTTTGTAACCAGAGGCTTTCCAACCTAGATGCCGCCAGCAGGTGGGGCAGTTCTCTTGTGGGCGCCCAGGCCTCCGTCTGCGGAGGGGATCTAGGGACTCAGACTCAATCGCACCCCCAGCAGGGCGCCTTGGTCTTTGTAACCGCCAAAGGCAGGGGAGCCACAGACCTATTTCCTCTTTTTTCAGAGCCTAAAGGCAAGGGGATTTACGAGGTGCGAACAGATTTTTATAAGAGGACAGACTTCTAAACCCATAGCACCCCAAAATCAAGGGGAGGGGCTGCCGGAATCCCAAAGCTAGTGCTGATCTTTACATTTGATTGGTCCTTAATGAGCAAAACTTGAAAGTGTCGCCATAAACATGAACTGAACAGGGAAGGACCTGGGACTGGCGCCCCAAGGGCAGTTCGCTCTCCGTTTCCCAGCGGAGACTCTGGGGAAGGAAAGGCAGGATGCGGTAGGGGCGCTAATGGACCCAGCCTTGGAGGAGACACGTCCTCAACTGGATCGAAGTTTCCCATCCGCCCTGTGGCCGGAGAGACTAGACCATTAGTGGGACGAACGTAGACGCCTGGAGCCGGGTCGGCCCACATGAGCCAGGTGACCTCAGGTTCTCTCTGCACGGAGTGGGGGGGAAGGACTTGGCTTTGGGGCTTTACTGTCTTGGCCCTTTAAGGAATGGCTGTGGGAGGAAAGGAGTAAGGAAGAACAGTCCAGAGAGGAGGAGGATGACAGCATCAGAGACTTGGAGATGGGTGGGGATTGTTTAAATGGCCTGCCCAGTGGCGTCGGGTAGCAATAGTCCTTTAAGAGAGGCCGGGCGTCATCTGAATCCCGCCTCCATGGAGCCGCGCCCCCGGGACACCAGGCTGGGGGCGTGGTAAAGAGTAGAGAGGCGTGGCCTAGAGTTAAGTGGGCGTGCCCAGGGAGAATTGGGGCGTGGCCGGGCGTGTCGCCCTGGGCCGAGTCTTCCCGCGGAGGGTGGCGGGCGGCTGGGACCGGGCGCGGTGGCGGCAGCAGCGGCGGCCTGAGCGCGGGAGCAGCATGGATTGGGGCACCGAGTTGTGGGTGAGTCCGACCCGCACGGCTGCAACTTCTCGCTGGCGCGGATCTCTTTGTCCCCTGTACTTTAGCAGGGACTCCACGTTTTCTTTCCCTGCGTTGACCCCTGGGTCCCTGCCGTCTGTCCTCTTCCTTCTCTTGGAGTTTTCCCGAAAGTCTCAGGACGTCCTGGAGTCTAGAAGAGACCTTACCGGGTGGGCAGGGGAAACTGAGGCACTGCATAGACAGGAACACAGCCAGAAGTCTTTGGACCAGGCCGGGGCAGTCGGGAGAGGTCACCTATTTTGAGCACCCTGGCCGGGCCAAGGCTTAGCTTACGGCCCCTGGGTCCCTGCCCACCACTTGCCCGTCCGGCGCAGAGGGGGAGGGGACCCTCTGGCCACCCTTGTCCCCACGTGGGACCAACCAGTCCTGACTGCTTTCCAGTCTCCTGGGATTATACCTAGGGGCGCTCCTGGATGGGATCTGCAGGCTCGGCCCCAGCCCCCACCTCTGCCTCCCTGCTGGCTCAGACACAAGGCAGGGCTGCCTTGGTCGCCTCTCACCCAGGAAATCCCAGAACTTTTCCTCTATCCTAGCTCGACCTCTGACCCCCTCCCCTGTGGGGGCGTTGGAATCCCTGGTTTCCTCCGTGCCGCGGATCCACCAGATCGTCTTTGCCACTCCAACTCTAGGAGGTGGAGTGAAGTCATGGGGGGGGATATTGAGTCACCCATGAAAAAGCATGAGAGGTCGGGGAACTTGGTGCCTGCCCCCTGGCGATCCGGACCCCCCCCCCCCATCCCTGCGCCTCCGGCCCTGACTCACTCCAGGCCGGCCGGATTTTCCGGAATCCAGGGGGATTAGGGGAGTTGAGGCAGGAGCGCCTCATTCTACAACCCTCTTGGCCGTCCGCAGACCCTAGGCCTGTTGTGTCCGGCTGGGGCCCATCCCGGGAAGGGGAGGGGGTTCCCGCCAGTTTCCTGCCCCCCTCTCTCGCCCGGGCCGGCGGCGCTGCGAAACCACGCCTGTTCGGCGCTCCTGGAGAGAGGCTCCCCAGGCCTGTGCCGTTGGGTCAGGGGTTCCAAGGAAGGTCGTGACCTGGGCCCTCCGCACCCCCTGCTCCCCATCAGGATCAGTTCGAGGTGCTTGAGCGCCATACGCAGTGGGGGCTGGACCTGTTGGACAGATACGTGAAGTTTGTGAAAGAACGCACGGAGGTTGAACAGGCCTATGCGAAGCAGCTGCGGTGAGACCCCCCGGGTGTACTCAGCCTGGGGTCGGGGTGCAGCTGAAGAGCTGCGGGCTCAGCCTTCTGCCTCTACCTCCCTTCAGGAGCCTCGTGAAAAAATACCTGCCCAAGAGACCTACCAAAGATGACCCCGAATCCAAGTAAGATGGAGGGTGTTGCAAAGACTCCTGCTGGCCACCCCACCTGGCTCCAAGCACCTGGAGCTCAGAACCTGGGTGCAAGGACCAGACAACCTGATTTGAACCCTAAATTTATTCCTTCGTACAAAGTGGTTTTGGGCGACTTAGTTTCCCTCCTGAGGTGGTAGTGGTGGTGGTTGTTGCTGTTGTTGTTGTTTGGGGGGTGATTTCCAATTAGAAGGTTAAATCCCAGATCTTTGCATTGACTGAGCTGCATACCGCAGCCCATTTTATTGTTATTTTTATTTTCATTTTGAGACATTTCATGTTGAGATTGTTGATTGAGTTGCCCAGGCTGGGCTTAAATTTTCCATCCTCCTGATTCGGCCTCCCAGAGTGTCGAGATTCTAAGGGATAAGTGTACCATCACGCTTGGGTTCTCCACCTCTGTATTTCCCATCTATTAAATGGGGATGCTCCAGTAGGTGTAAAAAGGAGTATTTTGGAACAAGCGGCTCGCTCCATGCCTCTTTTTCCCTTATCTGTGAGTTGGGGTTGACAGTGTGATACCTAGCACCCAGCACCTGCAGGAGGGAAAGCTGCATTAATGCGTCAAAGCAGTGCCCAGTCCCACAGAACTTGTCAGAACGTTTTGTTTTATTCCAGAATCCAAAAATCTCTAGATATAAAAGTTGCTTTCCTGCTTGTTTTTTTTATTTTTTTTATTTTTTTTTTGTTTTGTTTTGTTTTTTGTTTTTTTTTTTTTCGGAACCAGGGATTGAACTCAGGCCCTTGCGCTTGCCAGG
>NDGN011530602.1:13074-27297 GCA_002564285.1 Tympanoctomys barrerae
TTGAACTCAGGCCCTTGCGCTTGCCAGGGAAGCACTTATTCCACTGAGCCATCTCCACGGCCCTTTTGCTTGTTTGTTTTGTTCACTTGTTAGATAGCAACCTCCCATCAGGCTGGCTTGATGTTAATTATAGTCTTTTATCTCAGTCAGTGTGAATACAGTCGTCCCTTCATATCCAAAGATCAGAAATATCCTACTAAAAAAACTGTTCCCCTACCCATCCTAGACAAACTGAACTTTTTCTTGTCATTCCTGGAATGGTAGTGTAACAACTATGTACATAGCGTGTAGATTGTATCGAGCAAATCACCTAGAGATGATTTAAAGCCTAGAGGAAGATTTGCAGGTTCAATGCAAATATTATGTCTTTTTTTGAAAGGGTTTTGCTAAATTGCCCATTCTGGGCTTAAACTTCTGCCACAGCCTCTGATAGTATTACAGGTGTGTGCCACCACACCCAATATGCCTTTTAAATAAGGAACTTGAGCAATAGAAGATTTTAGTATCCTTAGGGGTTTCTGGATATGATCGTCTGTGTATACCAAAGGACAACTGAACGCACACCTCTTGCTGTATAGTTTTATTACAGGGTGTTGCTTGTAGCCCCACTGGGCTGAGGCATGCATGGGGGAAGGATTGCATTTCCTTTTTAAAACCCCAAACAGGGGCCGGGAGAGATGGCTCAGTGGAATAAATGCTTCCCTGGCAAGTGCAAGGACCTGAGTTCAATCCCCGGTTCTGCAAAAAAAAAAAAAAAACCAAACAATTCTAAGATCTGAAATGCATCCGAACACAAGGGGTGGGGGTGAAGGACAGGGACTAGAACTTAACCTGGCAGGGGCGTTAATACTCTGGGCTCACTATTTCTCCACAGGAGCTGGGTTTCAAGCACCACCCCTTGAGGGGAGCCTGACCCCCTCTCAACCCCCTCTGCCCAGGTTCAGTCAACAGCAATCCTTCATCCAGCTTCTACAGGAGGTGAACGATTTCGCTGGCCAGCGGGAGCTGGTGGCTGAGAACCTCAGCGTCCGTGTGTGTCTGGAACTGGCCAAGTACTCCCAGGAGATGAAGCAAGAGAGGAAGATGGTGAGGGATCCCCACCTGGGCTTTGGGGAGCCCTGCTGGAAAAGCCTCCGGTGAGCTGCATCCCCCTTCTCCCCCCAGCACTTCCAGGAAGGGCGGCGGGCCCAGCAGCAGCTGGAAAATGGCTTCAAACAGCTGGAGAATGTGAGTTAGCAGAGGTGGTGGTGCCTCAGGGAAGGACTGGCTTCCCCACAGAACTGAGCCCTGTCCTAGCTGGTCCCTCTCCCCACGGAGCTTCCTGTGACCCCACGGTGCTCCGTGTGTCCTGGTGGCCTCCCTCCACCAGTCCCCATACACCTTGGTTTCCCAGCTCCTCTATTTAGGGGACAGCAGCTCCCCTCTGGCTCTGTCGCCTCTGCAGAGCAAGCGCAAGTTTGAGCGAGACTGCCGAGAGGCGGAGAAGGCAGCCCAGACTGCCGAGCGGTTGGACCAGGACATCAATGCCACCAAAGCTGATGTAGAGAAGGTACGTGTGGGGGCTCGGGCAGGCTTGAGAAGCCAGAATGGGTGCTGCTGGCGCCTGTCCGTCACCTCCCCCTCGGGATTCCCCAGGCCAAGCAGCAAGCACACCTTCGGAATCACATGGCAGAAGAAAGCAAGAACGAGTACGCAGCCCAGCTTCAGCGCTTTAACCGAGACCAGGCCCACTTCTATTTTTCACAGATGCCCCAGATATTTGATGTGAGTACCCAAGATTCCCAGGCCAATCTTCTTCCAAAACCCTAAAAGTTAACCAACTCTTATACATACATCAAAATCTAGCCGCGGTATCTCAATACCCAGACTGAGAGAGCAATAGAAAGCTTTAGCAACAGTGAGCCTGGCGTCTCTGCACTCCGCTGTTCTTGGGGAGAGAAATCCCCCCGCCCCAGCTCCTCCTGTCTCTATCCTGCAGAAACTTCAGGACATGGATGAACGCCGGGCCACCCACTTAGGGGCCGGATATGGGCTTCTGTCGGAGGCCGAGCTGCAGGTGGTTCCCATCATCGCCAAGTGCTTGGAGGGCATGAAGGTGGCTGCAGACGCTGTGGATGCCAAGAACGTGGGTGCCCCATGTGGTCCCATGGGCCGGGGAGTGGGCTCCCAGAGGACCCCCTGACTGCCCCCCTCCCGGCTGCTCCCTCCCCCAGGACTCCCAGGTCCTCATCGAGCTGCACAAGTCAGGCTTTGCCCGACCGGGTGATGTGGAATTCGAAGACTTCAGCCAGCCCATGAACCGAGCTCCCTCCGACAGCAGCCTGGGCACCCCATCCGACGGACGTGCTGAGCTCCGGGGCTCAAGCCGGATCCGTGCCAAGCGCTGGCCCTTTGGCAAGAAGAACAAGGTGGGGACCAGTGCTCGTGGGGTTCTCAGGGGGAGACAGCAAGTGGAGCTGGTGGAGGCCCCCACCAAGTCAGCCCCAGCCACCAGAACGCCGAGTCCTGGGCAGGAATTTTCCTCTTGGCCGCTGGCCCAGGCTGGAGGGGGAGGAAGGCGGGTGGCTGGCCCATTGGCCTGGGAGTCCCAGGAGGCTGAGGGGGGCTGGGCGGGGCCGGTGGTGTCTGTCTACTGCTTTGGGGATGCAGACAACGCCAGCTTGAGGACTTGTGCGCTGGCCTGAGGCCTTTATCCATGCCAGTCCCTGGGGAGGACCTCCAGGCCATCAGCCTTTGCCTTCCTTAGTTTGGGAGTTTGGGTTTTTGATGTGAGGGACACATGTTGACACCTGTGGTTTCCCTGCGCCCTTCTGGGTCAGCCTTGGGGACCCCTAGGCTTAGTGTCTGATGCCCTCCCACGTACACCTGCCGCAGCCCGGCCTGTGCCCCACCCCCCACCCCTGCCGTGACCCCCACTCCTGGTCTTCGGCCCCACTCTCCTCTCTCCTTTCGGCCTCTGTCTCTGAGCCTTTGGCTCTGCGTGAGCCTCCCGCCTCCTAGACTGTGAGTCTGGAAATCCTGATGACAGACCTGGTCCTCCTTCTTGTCCCTGGACCTAAGATTCAAGGGGCCAGAGAGGGGTGCGGGTGGGACCTGGTGGCCCCTCCTGCCTCACAGTCTAATCCTTGTCCTCCTCGCCACCTCCCCAGTTTTGTGTTGCTCTTGCATGCGTTTTCTATGTGTGATCATACATCTTGAGTTGTGATTTTCTTACCGTTTTTTTTCTTTCTTTCTCCATTTTGTTTTTCCTTTATCTGCGTCCGTCCATCCTCACGTCCGTCCGTCCATCCATCCATCCATCATCCTCGTTCTCTACACCTTCCCATCTCCATCCCTGACCCACCTACCCCCACCTGGCCCCCGCTGGTAGCCGCGCCCCCCATCCCTCTCCCCCCTGGGGGGTCCCCTGCCCTCGGTATTGCCTAATGGACCCCCATCCCCCCGCTCCGGCCGTGACCCCTTGGCCATACTGAGTGAGATCAGTAAGTCGGTCAAACCGCGGCTAGCGTCCTTCCGCAGCTTCCGAGCCGGCCGTGGGGTAAGTG
Source organism: Tympanoctomys barrerae (assembly GCA_002564285.1). Taxonomy (NCBI): domain Eukaryota; kingdom Metazoa; phylum Chordata; class Mammalia; order Rodentia; family Octodontidae; genus Tympanoctomys; species Tympanoctomys barrerae. The sequence continues at coordinate 16,620 of NDGN011530602.1, forward strand.
GGGCCTGGGCAGCAGGAGGAGGTGGTGGTCACAGACGCCCCGTGGCTGGGTGGTGGGACCCTGGGCTCGCTTTCTGCGGCCGGCTGGGCCCCCATCCTGCTTTGCTTCATGCATGGCCTCACTCCAAGAACTCTGCCAGGGAGAAAGAGGGATTTGGTATCTCGCAGGAGCGTGCGGTGCCAGAACCCCAATTTCGGCTCTTCCACCTCACAGGCGGTGGTGACGGAGGATTTTAGCCATCTGCCCCCGGAGCAGCAGAGAAAGCGGCTTCAACAGCAGTTGGAAGAGCGGAATCGGGAGCTCCAGAAGGAGGTGGATCAGAGGTAAGCGGCGGAGGAATGAGTGGGCGAAGAGGCGGGCAGGCAAGGGCAAGATAAAGTCATAGTGCTCAGCGGGGGCGCGGCTCTCGCCTGGCCCTGGGCTTCAGCTCCAGCACTGCAGAGGTAGAGAATGAAGCCGAGAGCTCAGTCGTGCTGAAGTTGCTCTCAGAGACCCCCAGCCCCCCGCAACAGACCCAGGCCCCCATGGTTTTGTGGGTGCATCATGCCACACTCAGAGGAAACTGCTGCTTTCTGTCTCAGACTAGTCCTTCCAGCAAAGGATAAGAAGCAGAAGCTACTGGCGTTTTGGGACCCTGGTGGCGTCTCAAACCTTAAATCGGTAAACAAGAAGTTCCAGGAAATAAAATTATGGACTCATTTTACCTCGTTTATGATACAAAATCCTAGCCAAGCAGATCTAATGATGTATTTACAAAATAATTCATCATGGCTGGCCATGCTTGGGTGAAAGTATTTATGTTGTGGACTTGCGCACTTAAAAATGGCCACAGGGATCAATTTTATAAATTTTATTTTACTACAACAAAAAAGTTTTAAACTAGGTGTGGTGGCGCATGCCTGTTTTCCCAGCACTCTGCAAGGCTGAGGCAGAGGATCGTGTTAGGGCCCAGCCTTGGCAACCTAGTGACTTGGTGAGACCCTCTCTCAAAATAAAAAAATAAGAATTGGGGATGTCAGTCTGGAAAAAGTTGCCCTGGGTTGCATCCCCAGGATAGGCTCAAAACAATGAACAGACAAACCCATAACAACAGAGAAAAAACCCAAATATAAAAAAAAATGAAACAAATTCAGTGATCTTTTGGGTATTAAACCAATAATGCATAGTTCAAAAAATATATATATATATACATACATATCTATTAAAAAAAAACCCTATTACTCTAATTTACCACTTAGGTCAAAGGAAAAAAGCTGTACAGTTATGTTTAGTAGCTGAAATACTCAAAATATATTAACAATAAAAAAATCTGCCAGATTAAAAAAAAAAGAAGAAAAAATCTACTCACTCTTTCCAAGCAAGAAAATACACTTCCAGTCCAGTTACATAATAGGGCTGACGTGTGCCACTTGCCAGCGGGTGGCCAGATTCTATTTTGCTGTTTGCTTAGAACCAAATGGCTTTTAGGGGTGCGAAGTTCCACCCAGAACTGTCTGCTTCCAGGGCTCTTAGGGTGGAGGTTTGTGCTGGAGATAGCTGAGGTCGGGCTCCGATTCTAGCTGTCATGGCGTATCGGGCGGCTTGCCTTTACCTTTTTATAAAAAGCCTCAGTTTCTTTATCTGTATCATGGGTCAGGTGCATAGCTGCAAGAAAGTGGAGCTGAAGTCTAGCATTTTCCATCGTTTTTTTTGTTTTTGTTTTTGTGGTGCTGGCGATTGAACTCAGGACCCTGTGCTTGCCAGGCAGGTGCTATCTCCCCAGCCCTCCATAGTTGTTTTTGTTTGTTTGTTTGGTTTTGTTTTTTGCAGTGCTAGGAGTGAATCCAGGGTCTTGTATGTACTAAGCAGGAGCTCTGCTGCTGAGCTACCCCAGCCCTTTGCAAGTTTTATTTTGAGACAGTTTCGCTGAGTTGCCCAGGTTGGCCTCCCACTTGTGCTCCTCCTGCCTTATTGCCTGAGTAACTCATGAAGCTGGCGAGAAGTCTATTCTTACAGTTTTTACATAGACACAGAGGAGAAGAGAACAGTAATCACACATGGCATTTATTGACCACTTACTGTATTACAGACACTATTTCAAACCATTCACATAGATTCGCTAGAATTCCCAACTTTCCTTAAGAGATGGTGAGCAGAGTTAGGAGTCCTGCTGTCTTTAGTACTTTTTTTTTTTTTTTTTCCTTTTTAGTTGTATTTCTGATGCTTAGAATAGTGCCTATTATACACTAGATACTCAATATGTGTTTGAAGTAGTGAGTTCAGGCCTTAGACTCAGTGCCGTGGCACACAACCTATAATCCCACCTGCTCAGGAAGCTGAGACAGGAGGATCACAAATTCAAGGCCAGCCGGGGCAAGTCAGACCCTGCTATAAAATACAGAAAGGGCTCAGTGGCAGAGATCCCCTGGGTTCAGTCCCTATTCTGGGGTGGGGTAGGGAAGGTGCGACTTAATATATACCACGTACTCTTCTAACTTTGTCACCAAGCAAATATATGTCCCATCATCCCCAATTTCAAGATAGGCATTCAGGTGCAAGGATTGGATAACCTAAGCTCACAGCACTAGGAAATGCTCAACTACCATCAAACCTAGCCAGTTAAGCCCTAATTTTGGGGTTCTTTCTTTTCGGGGGGGGGGGGCTTCATCATGTTACCCAGCCTGGCTTTGAGTTCCTGGGCTCAAACAATCTTCCCCTAGTCCCTTGAGTGGCTGGGACCACTTTTGGGGGAAGGAGATCAGTTTTATGAGAGAGTCTCACTATATAGTTCTAGTTGACCTTGAACTCATTGTGTAACCCAGGCTGGCCTTGAACTTGAGGAGATCCTCCTGCCTCAGCCTCCCAAATGCTGGCGTTACAGGTGCACACCACCATACCCAGCCGGGCTCCCAAATTTAAGTTCTTTTTTTTTTTTTTTCTTTACAGTACTGGGTATGGTACCCAGGACCTTTGTACCAAGTGACAGCCCCAGCCCTTTAAAAAAAATTTGTTTTAAATTATAAAATAGGTTCTCAAAGCAAAAATAAATAAATTTATAAAATAGGCTCTGAGTTGCCCAGGCTGGACTCCTATTTCTGGTTCTCCTGCCTCAACCTCCCAGAGGGCAAGGACTAGAAGCTGCAGTGACTGCCCAGATCCCATGCTTGACTTCTTCACCAGTGTCTTGCCTTGTTCCCAGATCCAAAGCCTCTGTCGCTTGCAACACCACATGGGCCTGACCTTTTTTTTTGAGGAACCAGGAATTGAACTCAGGCCCTTGCACTTGCCAGGCAAGCGCTTATTCTGCTGAGCTCTCTCCCCAGCCCCTGGCTTGAGCTTTCTTATCCGTCTCTGCCTTATCCCAGGGAAGCCTTAAAGAAGATGAAGGATGTGTACGAGAAGACACCCCAGATGGGGGACCCAGCCAGCTTGGAGCCCCAAATCACAGAAACCCTGCGCAATATCGAACGGCTAAAGTTGGAAGTACAGAAGTATGAGGTAAGCGGCGGGCCCTGGGCAGAGGCTGCTGGCTGAGTCACTCCCGGGTGGTGGACCTGACAGGGAGGGGTGGGGGAGAGCCCCAGCTGTTTCTCATCAGGGCCTTGGGTGTGCATGGGTGATCTCAGGAAATCTCTGGGTCCAGAGCCACTGACCTCGGGGAGGTAGCGGTGGAGGCAGGGGTGGGGGCTGGCCTGGAACTGATGTCGTGATCCTGTCCCCAGGCTTGGCTGGCTGAAGCTGAGAGTCGAGTCTTGAGCAACAGAGGGGACAGCCTAAACAGGCAAACCCGGCCTCCCGACCCCCCAGCCAGCGCTCCACCGGCCAGCAGTAGCAGCAGCAGCAGTAGCAATAGCGGGTCACAGGAGAACAAGGAGAGGTGAGTGGGAGACCAGGGCAGGGTGGCCTTGGAGCCCTGGGAGGCTGGTCTCTACCTGCAGTCTTCTCCCGAGCAGTTCGGAAGAGCCCCCCTCAGAAGAGGCCCAGGACACCTCCATCTACACAGAATTTGATGAAGAGTTTGAGGAGCCCACATCCCCCATAGGCCAGTGTGTGGCCATCTACCACTTTGAAGGTGAGGACAACCAGGGAGGACTGCAAGGGGCGCATCAGTTGCTTGGGGGGTGTCTCTGGCCAGGCTCTGTTGAAACCTACCGAAAGCCTACCTGGGCTTTGTCCTCCACCACAGGGTCCAGCGAGGGCACCATCTCCATGGCTGAGGGCGAAGACCTCAGTCTGATGGAGGAGGACAAAGGCGACGGCTGGACCCGGGTTCGGCGGAAACAGGGAGGGGAGGGCTATGTGCCCACCTCCTACCTCCGAGTCACGCTCCACTGAGCCTCGCCCAGGCAGAAGTAGGGGGCTGTCGGCTGCTGCTTCTGGGCCGCGGGGGGCTCCAGGACTCATGCACTTTATTACCGCCCCCCTCGGCTTCAGCTGAGACCTGTGTAACCTTGTGTCCCCCCCATCCTACCTGCCACCCCCAGTGGACCTGCTGTGCCTCCAACAATCGATGTACATACTCAGGTTTCAAATCTTTTCCTGCCGCTTGGCTTGGACCGTTTTGTTTTATATATATATTAAAAAAAAATATATAAAGTTCCTGAACTTCTGTGCCTTCTCAGGGGTTTTAGATACAGTAGTGGGGTGAGATCCTCCAACATTACCCTCAGGAATGAGGAAGGGGAAGTGGCCTTGGGTGTACCTTAGGCAGGCCCTACCGTTTGGAGGGGTTGGCTTTGGCATCAAGGGTGCTTGCTGGCAACTGACAGAGGAAGAAGGGCACCAAACTTCACTCTTACTAAGAACAGATAGGACTTATTGACCACCTACTGTGTGCCAGGTATTCTCCACCCATGATGTGCTTTCCTTCCTGACACAGTCCCTAGAAGTGTGACTTTTATGTTGAAGACAGGCACAGAGAGGCCAAGGCATCTGCTAGAAATCACACAGCTTTTAAGAGACAGAGACAAATTTGAACACTGAGTGTCCTAGCTGTATGCATGTGTGAGTGCAAACGGTGAGGTGGTTCCCGTAATACCTGAATTAGTCTTCTAGTGGGAAGGAGAAGGACGCTGCAGCCCCCTTTCTGGAATCTCCATTTTTAGGGGCAGAATTTTTTTTTTTTCTAGTACTGGGGATGGAACATGGGCCCTTAGTTCTGAGCTACATCTGCAGGCCTTTTATTTTTTATTTTGAGGCAGGGTCTTTCAACTCTTTTTTTTTTTTTTTTGCACCTCAGACTTGTAGTGATCCTCCTGTCTCAGCCACTCCAGCACTGAGATTATAGGTGTGAGCCACCGTGCCTGATTTCGGTGGCTGGTACTATGTGCCCAGGGTTCTGGGGCCAGCACAGCATGCAGTACTGGGGATCAAACCCAGATCCTTGCACTTTCCAGGCAGGCGCTTAGAATGCCAAGCCCAGCCCCAGTTTATGATCTTCCTGCCTCAGTCTCCTAGTGTGCTGGTCTGAGTTGACCCCTGGCAGCCTGGGACACCTGGGTCTAAAGAGATCTGTGCTCTTCTTAGTGGCTAGACTCTAGGCGCTGCGACAGGATGTTGAGGACACGCTGGAACTTCTCAAGGCGCTCAGCTCTCGGTGCCCCTGCTCCTTGGCTTCCCCAGAGAAGCCTCTGCAGAAAGCTGGTGGTCAGCGCCTCCCTCAGCTCCGGATTAGGCCTGAATCCTGGAGACAGGGTCAGTGTAATGGGGCACAGCCTAGGCCACTCCTTATCAGGTTAAGGAGACTTTCCTGGGGACTTTGACCCAGGAGAGCCAAGGGGTACTCTGCTGCTGGATGCTGGGGTGGGGCAGGAGGAGGCTGGGATGATAAGGGCTTCGGGTGGTAGCCTCGGCAGGGACACGAGGGAGTGGCCTGTTCCAGGTGGTATGCTGGGAGCCCCACCTCAGCAGCCCAGTCTGGAGGCAGCCTGTGAGGTCAAGTGGCCCAGGGAGACAGCTTGGGTTGGGAGGGGCCACTTTAGAGGCAGAAAGTGCAAAGGTCACCCGGAAGGCGGGGATGATCCCAGGAAGAAAGGGAGGCAAGATGGGGTTGCCCCTGGATTGGAGTGCCTCAGCTCTGAGTGCAAGGTTCAACACCCTTCCAGTTGAAGGAGTCATGTGGGGGTAGGGGGAAGATGGGCATTTTGGGATGTTGGGGTTATCCAGGTGGAACGGTGGAAGTGGGGCCCCGTGGGTGCGGCTCTGAGGCTCAGCGCCCCCGCCCCCCCATGAAAGTTTCTCTCCACACTCACTGGGGTCAGAGCTTGGCGGGGGGTTGCGGGGGGTGGGGGGAGGGCACGACTACCCTTCCTGGGGATGGGGCTACTCCATTTGGGTGGGACTTTTGCCCAGGTGCCCGTCCCGGGGGCTGCAAGCCGAACCCTCACCTCGCAGGCGCCGAGCAGCAACCCGGCGGAACTTCGGGGCGTCGCGCGCCATGCATCGCGCCCCCTGCAGGGTGCGGAGCAGCCGCTCGCAGCTGTCCTCCAGCGGCCCCTCCGGACTTTCGCCCTCCAGCAGGCGCACCGCGGGGGCCACGTGCGGTAGCGCCACCTCGCCGGGCTCGCAGGGACCTGGGCAGAGAGGGCTAGACCGCGTCGGGCTGGGAAGGAAGGATGGGGCCCGCGCGGAACGGGCGGAAGGCGGGGTGAAGGGTGGGGGCGGGGCCGGCGGCGTGGAGGGCGGAGTCTAGGGCCGAAACTGGACGCAGCAGCGGGCTGAGGAACGACGAACAGCTGAGGCCCGGAGCAGCGCTTGGGCGCAGAACCAGGGGCGCTGCGCGGAGCTCGACGGCTGGGCTTCGGCGGGTCAGAAGTGGGCGGTAGGCGGGGCCTAAGGCTGGATGGGCGGGGCCTTGGAGGGAATGGCTAGGACTGGAATGAGATCCTAGTTGCAGTTCTGGGGCTCAAACCCCAGAACTCCGCTCACCTGAACCTTCATCCAAAGCCCGCATCAGTGGCTTCAACTCCTGCTCGAAGGCCAGCGCAGCCTCTGTGTGGCTCCGTCGGAGCTGGCGCCAAGTGCACTCCAACCGCGACAACTGGGAACAGATGAGAGGCTGCCTCCTCTTTCCCTTGCATCCCTGCTCCTCCCCACCCCGTATCCCCACGCACCTGGGGCAGGAGCAGGGCTCCCATGACTGCGGCCAAGCCGGCCAGGTCCCCTACCGCCCCGGGACGCAGCGCCAGCGCCAGCTCCACAAGGCCCCTCAGTGCGGCTGTGCGCTCTTCCAGCGGCCCCGTGCACCCCAAGACAGCCAACGCCCCAGCCAGCGCCAGGGTCTCCAGCCTGCAGAGGTGGAGGGCAAGGGTCTGGGGACAGTGGGGAGGAGGGTAATTCGAGGGTGACGGGCACTGGAGGCACTGCCTGACCCCTTCCTTCCCTGCCGAAATGGCCAGAAACAGGGAGATGAATGGAACCTCGGGGATGTGTGGGACACGCCCCCAGCACCCAACCCGGGTTCCAGGCTATTTGCTCACCTCTCCAGCAGTTCCAACCTCAAACGATGCCCATGGGGAAGGGTGATCAGCTCAAGGCCAGAGCGGACCCCCATGGCCATTCGCTGAGCCTTGGTCACTCCCAGGAGGCCTGCAGCCTGTGGGAGGCAACAAGGAGGTCAGGGGACCAGAGTCCGTCCCCTGGGCAGGAGAGCCAGGGCGGGAGACCCACCTGGCAATCTACCAACAGCAGGTGGAGGGCGGTGCTCCCAGCATGGTGCTCCAGGAACAAGCCTCGGAGGGTACGTAGAACGCTGGGGTCCAGGGGCCGATTCTGGGGGCCCAGCAGGCAGGAGGGCTTGTCAGGCGGGCAAAAAGAAACCTCGCCCTGTGGTTTTGCAAAACTCCAGCCCTCCTCCTCCTCCTCTGCGTCCTCTTCAGCCTCCCACCACGGGGCCTCCTCCTGTGAACAACTTTGGCCAGGGGATGTTCCCTGGGTGCTGGGCACACGGGGAATCAGCTCACAGTACGTTGTAGGAAGTTTAGAGGCATCAGGAAGCGTCAGCGAGGGTGTCCTGGGCGGCTTGGTTGGTGCCCTGGCATGAAGCTGCCCATCGGAGGCTCTGAGGCTGTCAGCAATGGTCCCCAAGGGAGCTGGGACCTTCAGCAAAACTGGGTCGCTGCCCATCCGGAGCAGGGCAGATAGGGGCCTAGTGGAGGTTCCTGGGGCCCACAGAATAGACAGCTGGGTTGGATGAGGGTACGCGGGAGGTCGGCTGGCTGCTCCCCTCCTCCCTATCAACCCATCATCAGCTGCTAACGGGTCAATTGCCCCTCAGCTTTGGCCCTCAGCAGCTTCAGTGTAATGCGAGCTGCATCCTCATGTGTCCAAGCAGCTACCCACTTACCAGCTTGAAAACTAATTTCAACACTGCTGTAGTTTTGTGGATCGTTAAAATTAATATCTGTAGTACATAATGGCTACATTTATCATGTAGAATCGGTACATACACATAGCGAATTTTGATCCTTCTAACTCCCTCCTCCTCTCCCCATCCCCTAAGTCCTCATCCCATCTGTACAATGTATCAGTTTCTTGTTTCTGCCTTTTTTTGTCTGCCTTTTATTTTGTTCTTCATTTATATTTTATGATTCTAGTATAAAATAAGTCATGCTGTATTTTCCCATCTGTATCTAACTTATTTCACGTAGCATTATGGTCTCCAGGTAAGTACAACAGTGAGCCCACTGAGAAAACCAGTAGCCTCAAAATAGTTAGGAAGTAACCTAAGCAAGGAAATGAAATACCTCTATGATAAAAACTACACTGCTTCGAAAAAAGGTAGGAAACATCAGAAAAATGGAAAGATGAGCCCTGTTCCCAGACAATATCAAAATGGCCATGCTTCCAAAACAGATGTATACATTTAATGCAACCCCAATAGCACTCTTTACTATTCCGGTTTGTGTCTAGGTGTAACCCCCAAACCTCATGCAGTCACAGGGCTCGGTCGGGGCGGCTGAATCGAGAGTGTGTGCTGCTGGGGTTTAGGGCATGTTCTTAGTGCATCAGTCTACTGATCAGCTTGGCATAGTTCTGGCTGGGATTAAAGGTGTGAGCGCTGCCTGCCCGAGGGTGGGCAGTCTGCATACTGTGAGCGACAGAGGCTGGGCTCCTTCCTCGTTGCTTTTTCTGTAGGCACCATGAGCTCCTCTCTGCCAAGTTACTCCACTTTGGAACCAGCTCATTATGGACTGCAACAGCTACAAACTGTGGACCAAATAAGCTTATCCTCCTTTAACTTTGGGGGTAGGGTATTTTGTCCCTGCAATAAGAAAAGTAACTAAGATACCAAACTAGGAAAAAAAAAATTCTAAAATTTGTATGAAAGCAGAAAAGTTTCCAGAATAGCCAATCCTGAGTGACTAGTTTTGATGAATTCTGAATGCTGCATTTTATTTCATTTTATTATATTTTGGATACTGGGGACTGAACTCAGGACCTTGTGCTTGCCGGGCAGGCACTTATGCCACTGAGCTATATTCCCCAGCCAAGAATATTGCGTTTTAAAATGTGAGCCCTTTGTTTTTGCCTTTGTGAAGATGGGGCACATGAACTGAATAAGATTAAATTATTTATTTATTTATATTTATTATTACTTTTTTGGTGTGGTACTGGGGATCAAACTCAGGACCTTGTACTTGTCAGGCAGGCACTTAAGCTGCTGAGCTATCTCCCTGGCTCAAGATTAAAATTTTTTAAAAATTAAAATTAAAAATTAAATTTTTTAAAAAATTAAAATTTTTAAATTTTTTTAATTTAAAAGATTTTTTAAATCTTACTGAGCGGGCGTGGGGCCATGGCGCCCAGTGAGGTACCTTTGTCAGAGCCCTGAGTCTCGCTGGACATCTCAGGTAAGGATGCTCTTTTTCTTGCTGATACGGAGACCATGTATAATGTTCTCCTGAGTTTTCAGGCCACTGTCTTAGCTCTACAGTCTCCATAGGGGGTGTTGATGGCCGACCTACACGGCCCCTTCAGACAGGGCCCATTCCCTGCTGACTCTAGACACTGTTCTTCACGCACAATTTCCTTGTGATCCCAATCTTCCCTACACCTCTTCTGGGGAGAGCCCTCCTCCAAAAGCTCCACTTCTCTTTCACCTCTGTCTCCCCACAGTGTTTGTCCTACAAACCTAACTTCAGTCCCTACTCATGGTACAATAATCCCCTTCTTCCTGTACTTCAATCCAACGGCTCCTATAATTTAATGCACATTTCTGGGATTATCAATAACGTGGTTACCTATTCTGAGACATGTTGATAGATGACAGCTCAACAGACACTCAAAAAAAGGCAAGATATGCTACATTCAGTAGATATAGAAGAATAGAGGTAGGGGCCGGGGAGATGGCTCAGTGGAATAAGCACTTGCCTGGCAAGCACAGGGGCCTAAGTTCAATCCCTGGTTCTGCCAAAAAGAAAAAAGAAAAGAAAAGAAAGAAGGAGGAGGAGGAGGAGGAGGAAGAGGAGGAGGAGGAGGAGGAGGAGAAGGAGAAGGTCAGGGTGGAATGACACATTCAGCTCACAGGCCCCCTTCCTGCTTCCCCTCCTGGGTCCTTTAATCATGACAAGACATGTCTACTCATAGCACCTGGACATTTTAAACTTTTTTCAAGGTCTCTTCATTCTCAGATGCTGCTGGGGAGATAGCTCAGTGGCATAAGCACCTGCCTAGCAAGCACAAGGTCCTGAGTTTGATT
>NDGN011530631.1:3025-16432 GCA_002564285.1 Tympanoctomys barrerae
TGAATTCTGGGCACCAGGAAACTTCCTAGAGAAGGTGATTTCTCCAATGAGTAATAAAAAAATGATCGTAGCTCCAAAGTCCCAAGGAAAGTCTGTGGGCCTACAGAAGAGAGTGCATGTGGAGGGAAGGAGAGGGAGCTGGAGAGTGCTCGACGGTCTTTCACTTTTTTTTTTTTTTTTTTGACTGAAACAAGGATTGAACTCAGGTCCTTGCACTTGCCAGCCAAGCCCTTATCCTACTGCTCCATGTCCCCAGGCCTGGTCTTTAACTTTTCTAAATTAGCAAGTTGAGAGATAAATGAGGCTAATAGCCTGAGCATCAAACCTAAGCATAATGCATAAAAAATTCCACCTGGAAAACTAGAAAGTCATTCAAAGAATGGGATAAAGGGATAGTATATGCTCAGTCTAGTTTTGAAAACAAATAATGTTGGTAGCAATGTGAAATAGGAATGAAAAAGATCAACATTGCAGATACTTAGATACACATATTTTTAATCTATCCATTTCTTTATCTGGACTCTGGCACCAATATTCCTGCTCTGAAAATAAGCAACAGCTTCCTGTCTGATGTGTGTGTGTGTGTGTGTGTGTGTGTGTGTGTCTACTCCAACATTAAGGTCTGTCCCTCCCAATTTAGCTGTTATTTAAACCATTCCTCCCTTGGCTCATGAACTTCGCAAAGTGATTTTGTTGTCCCCATAGCAAGAAGTGGAGTCTATGCTCCGTCTATAAATCTGGACTAGCCATGACATGCTTTGATCTACAGGACGTGGCACAATGACACAAGGTGGTTTTTGAAGCTGTACTATTAGTCAAGCAAGCTGAAAAAATAAGAGACTTGGAGGTCCAGCTGTGCTTTCATAAAATGCTGCTGCCACCACCTGTGGAAGTAGGGATAGAATCTAAAGGACAGAAAATGGCAAGAAGAGCAAAGTTGTCCCCTCTAAGGTCCTAGACTAGAGCTGACCCCACCTGAGCTCCTTTGGTCTCAGAACTGCTTCTGGGTAACCACAACCACAGGGCTGGCATGAGGTCAAAGCATGACAGAACTTTCAGCCAGACCAACTCAGCATGGGGAACTCGAAGTCTGCAATAAATTCTTGTTTTGACTACACTATTTTGTGGTGATTTATTGTGTAGATATAAATAACAGACAGAGAATCTGGTACCAGAAATGGGATGTACCAACAGCAAAACATAAAACATGCGGCGTTCACCTTGGGCACAGGTAGCAAGGAGAAGTGAGGGGAATGGTGATGAGACAAGGCTAAGATCAGGGTAGCTATGCCCTACAGAGGAGAGAATATTAACAAAAGATATAATTGAAAAATTTAAAAGATAGAAAGGAGAACTAGTAGGCACATAGACCTGGCTTAAGCAACCTCAAGATAGAAATTTAAAAGTTGCAATCGAATTCCCTGACTATGTATGATAAGGTACAAGTATAGAAAGATGAAGAAAATGAAATTATTTAATTTTCATGCAAAACTCATATAAAATATGGAAAACCCAGCACTCTTATGATTTTTTTAAAAAAAGTGTCATTCACTCTTAGTCTCCTCCACTAGTAAAAATAATTCTACATTTCATGAAATATCCTTGGATCTAAGATCAAGTGAAATTTGCAACAATGAGATACTGAGTTAGGGTCTGATATATTAAGGTTGTGAATTATGGTTTTCTCTGTGCAATAAAAGAAAGAACAGGAAATTAGGGCTGTGTTCCATGGAAGGCCCACATGTACCCCAAAAGTAACCTAATTTATATCCAAAGAGTTAAGTGTGTGATCTTTGAGGCCTGGAGTAAACTCAGTGAGGTTTTAGGAAGTCCATGAGATTTTTAAGAGTACTATATTCTGTTAGTAACAACACTGGCAGCTTAGACTACAAGAGATTAAGACTGTTCCAACAGAAGAGAGGTCGTGGTTTCTCCACATATGACACCAAAGCACACAGAGAAAGCTACTTAACTACCATAGAATAATATGTCATACAAAAAAATATAGATTTTTTTTTTAGCAGAAGAGGTCAGGATCACAGAAGTAAAGAAAAATAATGAACAATGGAACTACTCCTAGATGGAATAAAGAGGCATCATTACTAAAAGTAATTCTCAGTTCCTGGAGCAGCAAAGATCAAAAGCAGATGCTTGGGTGGACCCCAGAAACTGTATCCACCAGACCTCCTACATGTTCCCATCTCTCCCGTGGACATGCCTCTCTCACAGCTACATGTGGAGTGTGAGATGAGTGTGTAACTGGCCATGCAACCAGAGCCCTTTCAGGCCAGTACACCAGTGACCTGCCTCTTTCAACCAGGCCCCACTTCCTGCAAACACATTCAGTTATAAACTTACTAGTAGACTGATCCACTGATGAGTATAGCAGCCCCATGATCCAGTCTCCAAGTCCAACCATGAAAAAGCCTTCAGGAGGCTTTCTAGATCCAACCACAACAACTCTAGGCCATGATGAGAGGATGAAGGGATGGGGAGTCAGGAGATAGAAGTTTCCAAAAGGTTCCATGGAAGAACATTCTGAACATTGGCCATGCTGAAGAGTTCTAAATGTAGTAACAGAGAGAATTATACATAGATGAGGAAAAGAGACAAGGAATGAAATGAACCTTGGTTGGGATGAGAAAGACCTGTGATCTGGGGCCAATGGAGGAAGAGGAAATTTGAGGTATACAGACAGAAATAGATTCAGTCATTGACACAGCCTCTGGCCCTGTAGTAGAGCTCTCATTGTACATAGCAATATTGGTCTTCTCTAGGGTACCATCTTTTTAAGAGTTAAGTGTGGGATTTGATTTAGTTGTGCCAATAAGATGTGGGTAAATGTAGCTTCTGGCACTGCCAAGAAGCTGGGACAACACAGTTCTCTAAGGTTGTTTTGTCCTTCTCCTATGAACTTAGAAATGTCCAGTTAGAATCTGGTCCATCCTCACAGGGTCCAAGAATACAGCAACATGGGTAGAGCCAACCGACAATGGACACTAGAGTACCTCAAGGAAAATAAGCCTTTGTCATTGTGAGCCAGGGAGAGTCTGGGGTTTGTTGTTGTTGTTGCAGCATAACTCAGCCTGTCCTGACTGAGCAGTATGTTTGGACTTTGCTGCTCATTGAGGGAGCTGGGCAAGGCACTGATGTGATCTAAGATCCTTCAGTGCATCTGTAGGGATCTCTAAGAAGCTCAAAGAGAGTCACTAATGTCAAAGTGAACATGGAACGTTCAGATTCATTGGTTCATTATTCTGAAATCCATACCTGAGATTTTTCTCAAATTTCCTAGAGAAGGAAATTGAAAAACAGAGAGATTAAAGTGTTTCATTCACAGGGACTGTGTTAAATTGGATTTGCACCAGGCCTAACTCATGAGTACTCTTCTAGCAGAACTGTGATGTCCCACACATGTGCTAACCATTCATTCATTCATTTATTTATTCATTCACTCATTCATTTGGTAATATATGTTTAGATTCACCCAAGAGTCAGAGACTGTGCTAGGTATTGGAGAAACGTGTACAGATAGACACAATGCCTGTTGTCATAGAACATAGAGTCTATTGACTATATTCAATATGACTCTGTTATTATCTCAAATAATAAATAAGACCAGAGAAGGGAAATAACTTAAGATCGGCACTCATGTGAGAGATACTGTCCCATTAGGACTTAAAGCAAAGAACCCGGGACTAGAGATATGTACCAAGATATTTACTTACACAAGCCCACACCCTCTGCTTTGCCCTGAAGGTACAAGGGAGCGTGACCCTAAGTGTGTCCTCTGAAAACTCTGTTTCTCTGGTGAGTACAGCAAGGCTGGGTGGCACATGTCACATCAATAAGTTTCAGAAAGAAAACTGGCCAGTTGGAGACACAGATCTAAGGCCAGATTTGAATTGGCTGTGACCTTTGGATGCTCTGTAAAGGAGAAGTTCCTTAGGCATATGGAGAAAAATGGCCTGAGAGCATGTTACAATGGTGGCTCTTCAGAAAGAGGACCTCTTAGCTTGCTGCCATATAATACCATGTTACTGAACATTCAAGATAATTTCTAATTGAGATTTAGAGTTAATTTTCATTTCCATAGACCAGTCATGTCTTTCCAAGTCAGTGTGTATCAACATCTCTTGACATTTACTTTTTTAAAAATTTTTGTGATTATCAAAAATAAAGAATTACCTCTCAGACAAGGAAGAAATAGTTAGATTAGAAATTGACACATTTTTTTCAGTGGAGAAATTCAGCATCATACCCCTGGCTCTCTCCTGATGGTCAGCAGGAAGTATGATGTTTGGCTAAGCAAGACCAAGGTCCCAGATTTTCAGCTGGGGCACCCAGTCACCCTGTATGGCCACAGTCAAGTTCAGGAGCTCCTCCTTGGTTGGAAAGAACTCATTTCAACCAGAAAAGCTAAGGGTCAATGACCTCTCGAACGAAGCAGATAAGGCAAACAGAGGGTTCTTGTCAGAAACATATGCTGTGTCTCTCCCTCCTGGAAAGCTTACAGATGTTATCTATAGGAACCCGGTTGGGTCTACATGAGCTCCTGAGAAGTAATGTTAACCAGACACTTGGCAGATCATTTATTTATCTCCTACTAAATTCAACAAAGAGATCCATATACAAATAAGCAAAAATAATGTGACTCGGTAACGTCACTGGATAGAAAGCCGTTGTTACCCTTATCATTCAGTGATGTTCTATTTCTAACTGATAATGAGTTATGGGGTTGCCACATCCCTTGGATCTGACAGATCAGAGGAGACAAGTTGTAGTTCAGCTCATATCCCTGATTCAAGGACTTGGTGGTAGCTATCTTGGGCCCGTGTCCTCCCATCCATGCCTATCTTTTCAGTGCTTCTGAGGGAGGCATGATCAAAGACTCAGTAAGGAGGCAGCATTTCCCAACATTCCCCAAAGTTTCCATCTTCCTTTTGGCCATTTGCTAAAGAAGTATGTTCAACTTGGCTTTAGAGAAGTGCATGTGATAGTAAAATTGGGAACTGGAGAGAGTTTCAGGTCTAGCAGTAAAAATCAGATCTAATTTTTTTTTAAAAATCATAGTGTTGATTTTACTGGTGGTGGTGGTGGTGGTGGTGATGCTAAAAACAGGTAATAATACTGACTGTCTACTGATTATATTCCAGGCATCATTTTAATACATTTCACAAGATCTAAAGGTCATTCCATTTAGTTCTCCCCACAATTTTCTATGTAGGCATTGTGGGTTTTTATTTTTAATTTTACAGAAGAGGAAATTAAAGGCTGGGAAGATTAGTACCTTGCTCACTGTCACAGAGTAGGCTACTGAAGGGGCTTCAATCTAAGAGTCTGACTCCACTGTCCATCCAGTTAGTTGAGCTGAACAAACAAAAAAACATGCTTTCTATTGATGGATGTGATAAGAAAGAGCTTAAAGAACTGAGGCAAAGTCCACAGACTGGCACCTTGAATTCCAACATAACATCTTAGAGCTGTTAAAGCTATGAACATTTCCAAAGGGAAGGTGCCATGGCCAGATTTGAAATTAAGGAATCCTACTTTCTGACCATATCAAGGAGATGTAGTAGAGTCCATAAAATAGCCAGGCCATTGAATAACTAATGTAGGAGAGGACAATAACATTAAATAAGATGCTGGTCATGGGATGGAGAGGATGACACATTTCAAGGGACTGATGGGCAGGATGACTTGTCATATGCATGAATTATTAAAGTCACTGAGCTAAGTAAGCCCTGTACCCCCCATCTTAGTTGTGCCCTTTAGTTGACAATTAAGAAATTGTATCCTAGCTGCTTTGTTGGAATGTCTGGATCCTTTCTCAATCCTTTTTGACACTCCCAAGGAAGGGGAGGACCATCTTGAACCTTTAGAGTTACTGATTGCATAGTTGCCAACTGGGCTAGATGTTTGGCATCTTGCGCAAGAAACAACCTATCCATGCCCTGGGCCCATCTGGCAACAAGGATGTGTCCCTGACTAAGGTAGACTAGAACACAAGTGAATCTGACCCAATAAAGTCTAAAGTTCTTTCCTGTGAGCACAGAATAGACACTAGGAGACTGCAGCTTCCATCTAGCTTGTCTCCAGAGTGCATGTGTAGATTTGCATCTTCTTTCATGTGAACTGGTAAACAGAAGCTACAGGGAAGAGTAGACTAGATGCATCGTGAGGACCAAAGATACAGACTCTCTCCTGATTCCATGTCAGATGCACACAGTAGTCTGATGGAGGCTCCTTTCTGGCCCACAACACAAAACTTAGTCCAATAATTCAAACTCCCTTCTCCAGTTCCTCTAGTTAAAGCTGGCTTCAGATGCTTGGAGCCAAATGTGCCTAATCAAGAAGATCTGAATGTCTAGGTTTTCTATTAGACCTTTGGAATTTTCACATTTTTTTTCCAGGGCCACATCAGTGAGTCGTCTTCCTGGATATGGAATGAACAACATAATAGAATTGTGCTGGGGTAGAATACATCCCATAGGCAACACTAAAGACAATGCTTCATTACTGGGTATGGACTGGACTCCAGCATGGAACCAACTCCAAACAGTGAGTGTGAATGAACCATATGGTGGCCTTCAAGGGGGATCACTAGACATGTGAGTGGTACTGCTTGCCTGCAATCCTAGCATGCTGGAAGGCTGAGAGAGGAGGATTGTAAGTTTTAGTCTTCCCTGGGCAACCCAGAAATTTTATGAGATTTCCTCAAAATAAAAAATAAACAGGCTGAAGAATGTATCTTGGTGCCAAATCCCTGGGTTCAATCCCCAGGACTGACCCACCCTCAACTTTGGAAGCACAGTGGGTTCTTTGTGCTTGTTCTAGACTAAGTGATAAGTGCTTGGACCCTCCCAGTCACCCAGGCTATGGAATAAAAGCTCTCTGGACCACACTCTGCTGAGCTGCATCTACTGGATACAGACAGAGAATCCCTAACCCAAAAATCCAAAGCACAAAATGTTCCAAAACTTGGAACTTTTTAGTCCTGACATGAAACCACATGTGGAAAATTTTGTTTTATGTCCAAAATTATTAAAATGTTGTATAAAATAGCTTTAGGCTATTTGTATAAAGTGTGTTTGAAACATAAATGAATTTCATGTTTAGACCCAGGTCCCATTCCAGGATATCTCATTCTACATATACAAATATTCCAAAATCTGGGGGGAAAAAATCAAAACTCTGAAATGCTTTTGTGCCCAACCATTTTGCATGAAGGTCACTCAATTGGCATAACTGGTTAAACTGTGACTCTCGGCAGGTTAGACGTGGGGAGCCCAGCACTTAGGACCCAGAGGCTTTCTGAATGCACTATGGCCTACACTTACTAACCTTCTCTTTGCTTCCCAGTGGGAGCACTAAGAACTCACACTTTCCTATCACTGAGTTGGAAGCCCAATGCTTTATGTCCTGCTGAGTAGTGGGAGATGTTTTGCATTCTGGATATACAATGAATATCTTTTTTTTTTAGATAAAGACCCATTCAGAGAAAAAATATCTGTTCATATTTCCACCCTCAGAGCCAGCAAATGTATCATTACATAGGTATGAACAAGGAGTGTTGTACAAATGGTTCTTCCCCAGCATGGTCAAGAAAACAGATGTGAATACCCACCTTCTGGTTTGACCCTGTGTTTTCTCCACAGCTGTTCCTTGTCTGATTGTGTCAACACCAAATGGTTTTTAAGGGATCTTGTCTCAGTCTGATCCCAGAAAAATAATGAGAAAGAATAGAGTGTAACTTATCTTGACCCACAGATAAGGACTCAAGCAGTGCTCATAATTCCGTGTCACTTGGGCTAGTAGAATGACCTTCTTGATCTGGGTTCCCTCAACCACATGTTCCAGGTTCTCACTGACACCTAGAACGCAGAGGGTGACCTTGAAGAACAGAGGCAACTCCACGAGGCAGACAGTGCTCTTAGGACCTATGCTTGTGTTTCTTGTGCTGCACAAACTGGTCTCATGCTTATCTGAAGAAGTAGCTAGCATCGCTTAAGCACAGACTACATGGCCCGCCATTGTGCTAAGCCCTGTATATAATTTGTGAAAACAACCTTATAGGTCAATTCAGTATTTCACACATGTGGAAACAAAGGTACAGAGAGATTAAATAAAATTTTTCTCCACATGGGACATGGACCCAAAGACCCTGACTCCAGAACCAGTGTCGTTCACCACTTCTTCCTAAGAATTTCATGACGATGCCTGTATATGAGCCTGGAGACAATAACTTTTGTGCCTGCAATAAGGAGACAAGGAAAGAAAAACAGTATTTGAGCACCGATTTTCTATTGGACACCACTTGATGAGATAGCCCCCTTCTGGACAACATTTTGTGTTATTGTCAAAATCATCCAGTGAAGCTCTGAGACTGAAGAACTTGCTCATGTGGTTGAAGAAGACCCAGGTTTGAACTCAGGTCTTCCAGGGTTGAAGTAGAGGATTTTTTCCTGCTACTATTTTGTGTTTCTTTGGTTATTTTTTTTTAAAATCCAGTTAGTTGCTTCCTTCAGGGTAGGAGAAAATCAATTTAAAGCATATACACTCATACAAATTACATAAGTTACAGAGTCAAAAGCCCTGGTGCCCGGGCTGGGGATGTAGCCCAGTGGTAGAGCACTTATCTAGCATTACTGGAGCCCTGGGTTCAGTCCCAGCACTGCCAAATCCAAACAGATCTCTGGTACTCTTTTGTGCTATTGGCCTTGGCTTGTTAATACTTTATGAAAGAGTTTCTCATGCATATGGGTAATACTACTTCATAATTTTCTTTTTCTATCAGATTGTTCTCTCAGAGTTTTGTTGCCCTCATAAAATGAGTTGTAAAACCTCCCTTTTCCCTTATTTTCTGAAATGTCTGAGTAAAAGTTCACCAGTACATCCTTTCACATCTGCAACATTCTTCATGGGAAGAAATTGATTTAGGAAAAGAATTTCATTCATAGATATTGGGTTGTTCTGGTTTTGTAGTTCTGTGTGAAATTTAAATCAAATTTATTATCATGATGTTCATAATATTCCTTTTATTATTCTCTTTTATTCTTAGTATTTTTATTGGTGATTCCTCTCTGTTTCTCAAATGGCAATTATTAAGGTAGCATAACTGTGTTTATAGTCTCCATTTTTTGTCTTTTTAGCGTTAATTTGTATTCCTACCTTTATTATTTCCTTCCTTGACTAAATACATTTCACTTCGTGTTGATGTTGTCTTTCTAGTGTCTTCCAATTGAAAATATAGGTCATCAAATTTTAAACCTTTTTTCTTTTCTCAATATAAATAATTAAAGCTATAAATACAAATCTGATGTGCTCTAGGTTTATCCCACAAATTTGGATGTGCTGTAAATTTATTGTTATTTGGATGAAAATATTTTCTATTTTCTATCACCTTTACATATTCCTTATGCAATTGATTTAGGCAAAGTTATAAAGTTATGATGCTAAATTTTTGAGTATTTGATTATTTTCTAAATATCGTATTGTCATTTCTAATTTAATTTCATTTTATTATAACTCAGATTCAAGTATTTTAGTCTTTGGCTTTATGAAGTCATTCTACAGCCCAGCATATGTTCTACTTTGGTGAACAACAACGTGTTGCATGTGATTTCTGCCATTGTTATAGTCTCCTAATGTTAAATTATATTCATAATAATTTTGTACAAGTCTTCCATGTCCTTACTGATTTTAAAAATGTCTATTTGCCCTACCAATTACTACAAAAAACAATTTAAGATTGTAGATTTTTCCAATGCTGCATTTAGTTTTTTCCACTTTTTGTTTTCCTTCATGCATCTTGAAGCATTGTTATTGGTTGCATACAAATTTAGTGTTGTTATTTCTTCAAAACAAGTTGACATTTAGTACTATAAAGTATTCATCTTTATTTCTGATAATAAGTCTGAGACTAAAACCTATTGAATTTTACAGTAATATAGCAATAAGAGTTGCATTAGCTTTAATGTTCTCTTGATACAGTCAGCTCTCTTTACAAACAGCTGATTCCAGACCCTTCATAAACAGTAAAATTTGTAAATGCTCAAGTCCCTGGTCAAAGTACTATAACATTTGCATACAAGCAGAGGACTTCATTCTGTGTAATTTAAAATCATCTATAGGTTGCTCATGATGAATAAGAAAATATACACAATTGTTCAGCTGCATCGTATAGGGAACAATGTCAAGGAAAAAGTGTGCATGTGTGCAATATAGATGCAATTTTTTCAGATACTGGCAACCATATTTGTTTAAACCAATGGAGAATGGATGTGCACAGCCAACTAGATAACTTGTTTATCAATCTGCTTTCAGGTTGTTTTCATATTTACAGTGAGTTTCAAAGATCCCATGCATCTGATTCACTGGTTCCCACTAGTCTGACACTCACTTTTTAAAATTAGAGTGTTTACACAACTAATACTCAACTTATGTATTTAAGTAATTGCATTTAAGATAATGCAATGTTACTTGACTTGAGTGTTTTAGGTCCTATTCTAGACTGCTTGCCTTTGTGTGTGTGTGTGTGTGTGTGTATTTTTTTCTTTCTGCTTTATTGCTAGGGATACCTTTTATTGCTTTCATTGGATTTTGGGCTATTATTTTCATCTTTGAAAGTGCTTCTAGGGATTAGAATATGATATGCTAAACAACCACAGTATACTTAGGCTTACTACTTCATAGACATATAAGAACTTTGCAAAAATATAATTCTATTCCATCTTCTTGCAGCCTTTGAGTTAGAATGTATGTATGGGGCCAGCCAAATAGCTCAGCAGGTTAAAGCACCCACTTAGGCAGATGCAGGGGCCAGGGTTTGATCCCTGGCATGCAGTGCCAGCCCCATCCCTGGGACACGCTGAAATGGTGATTGAGACTGGGCGTGGTAGCATGCGCCTGTAATCCCAGCACTTGGGAGGCTGTAAACAGGTGGATCACTATAGGTCTCATCTATGCAGTGAGACCCTGTACACCCTGTATACTCTGTCCTAAATATAAAAAAAATTTTAAATGTATGTATGCATATAAAGTTAATTAGCTTCCCAACCAAAAAAAACAGAAAAATTCTGTGTCAACAAATCAATTTCCTCTTAAAGAAAAAAAGTAAAAATATATATTTTCACTCATGCATTTATCTTTTTAATCTATATTTACTGATTTACTTGTAATTTTCACTGCTCTTTATTCCTATGTGTGAGCTTTTATTTGGTATGTGTTATGATTTGTGTCCATATGTTACCCCAAAGCCTCATGCGTCATAGGTGGGGCTATTTCAGAGGTGACAGGATCTAGACTGTGTGGCAATGGAATTGATTTACAGTACAATGTCAGAGTCAAGGGCACTAGGATCAACAGTTTGAGTGCTACCCACCCTGAATACCCAAGGTAAGATATAAGTGATAGAAAAAGCTGTGGTCACCCCTCACTTGCTTGATTTGCTAGCTGCTGCCTACCATGACCTACTCTCTGCGATGTCCCTCTGCCCTGCCACCCTGCCTTAGAGCCGGCCCATTACGAACTGAGACCTCAACAAACTGAGTTAAATAATCCTCTCCTCCTTTTACTTTGGGTGTTGGGTATTTTGTCTTAGCAAAGAGAAAAGTAACTGAGACAGGATGATTCTTCTTCACCTCTGAGCATTTCTTACTGTAGAGAATTTTTGGTGAAGAACTATCTCGGTTCTCATTTATCTGAAAATATTATGTCACTTTCAATTTTGAAAAATATTTTGCCAAGCAAAAAATTCCTGGGTTGACTTTTTGCTTCTCAGTGCTTTAAAATGCCATTTTAATGTTTTTTTACAACATTGATTTGAATGAGGAATAAGAGACAATGTGCACCTTTGCCCCTTGTTTATAGTGTATAATTGTTCTCAAGATTTACTTTTTCTTTTGCTTGCTGTAATTTTATTATAATGGACATAAGTATCTTTATAATATTTATCTGGCTTTGTGTCATTAGTAGTTCAGATCTGTTGATTAATAACAGTCAAACTCAGTCATTTTCAGTAGTCTTGATTTCTTTAAATATGCTTCTTTGTCACCTACTCTCTCTTTTTATGTGACTTTAATTTAAATATTCATTTGGCCTTGATACTGGCATGCGGGTGGCAGAGACTGTTGATTTTTAAAATATTTTTCTCTTTATCATTTGGATTAAATTCTAGTGATCTATCAGATGTGTTAGCTTTTTCTTGTACATTTTCTGTTCTGCTGTTTAATTCAATCAAAGGAGCTTTACACGTCAAATGTTACACTTTGGATCTCTAGTGCTTCTTTCTGTTTATTTTTTGTATTTCTCCTTCTTTGCTGAGATTTAGCGTCATTTTATTCATCATGGCTACCTTTACCTTAAAGTTCTTGAACACATCAATAATAACTATTTTAAGTTTGTGGGCATTAATTTTAGTATTTTGTGTCATGTTGAGATCTGTTTCCACCGATTGCTAATTATTCTTGAATCACAGTGTTTTGTTTATCCAGATTTTCTCTTTTGTGTATGGATATTGTGGATCACACATTGTACATAGTGTATATTACATTCTTTTTCTTTAAAAAGTGCTTCATTTAACTCCAATAAATAATGATGTCGCTGTCACTTTCTCTGGATACTTTCAGACTTGGTTTTGATCTCTGTCAGGACACGTCAGTTTCAGATTTTTCCTACATCTTAAAACACAGCTCCTACTCTAGGGAGTGACCCTTATTTCTTTGTTCCCACGAAATAACCAAGATGCTCAGTTAGGCCGCCAAAGAGGCAAAAATTCCAACTTCTCTTAGTACGGTCTGACCTTTGATAGCATGTGCTCAGCCCTCAGCTCCGGGCCAGCCATGTTGGACAAGACCTGCGGATCACATCTAACACATGAATATCCCACCCCTGAACAAAAGCCCCCCAGAGAAACCATGTGCCACTCTCCAGAATCTTCCTATGCAGAGCTCTCCCTCCCCTCACCCTGTTCTCCAAATCCCAAACTCTTCAGAGCCCCCCATCCTGGTCTCCACCTCCTCAGCCCCCTGGGGCCCTGGGGTGGGGGGTCTATTTGGACCTCACTGACTGCAAACAGAGCTCTTCTCAGGCAGCATACTGAGGAAAACACAGCCCGTGCTCAGGACACCGCTGCCCACAAGGCTCACAGCCCACGCTCACTGTTGTCCAGTAACTAGGTCGCTGCCGTAAATATTTTTATTTATTTATTTCTTTATTAATGTATTTGGTACAGGGTCTCAGTATGCAGCTTGGACCCGTAGTGATCCTCCTGTTTTCTGCCTCCCCAGTGCTGGGGTTACAGGCGTGCACCACCATGCCTGGTCTCAGCCAGCTCAGTGCACTCTGGGCAGGGGCCCATGAGGCCAGTGGGGTGGGGGATCACCCCCCTGTCCCTGTGCTTGCCTA
>NDGN011530664.1:2231-16286 GCA_002564285.1 Tympanoctomys barrerae
GTGGGCTGAGCTGGCCATACACACACACACACACACACACACACACACACACATAAATAAAATTTTAAAAAAATCATTAAAAAAATAAAAAAAAAAAGAAAGCAAAGACCCAGATCCCAGAAAGCCCATGAATAGAGAGTTGCTGAGCCTGGGCCCTGCTGGCAGCTTGGGTTCCAAGCTCACTCCCTGGCATCGAGGGGCAGAGCATGGCAGGGTCTGCTTCACTGTATTTGCTGTCCAAAGCCAAAGTTTCCAACTGCATGTTTGATATATGTGCCAACATTTTCATTAAATTTTTTAGTCGATCCACTACTAGAATCTTCAATGGACACAAGTGGTGTTAAAATGTTATTGTTGGAATGTGATGTGCAGACAGACACACACACTGTCTTTGTCAGCATATTTATTCATGGGAATATGGCCTGTCTGCACGTGTGAGAAACACTTGCCTCTCACAGACCCTGTGACAGCATCTCACCAATGTCAAGTGCTTGGTGGCTGATTCTGTGACTGTCACTGTCAGGCAGGGAACTCATACTATGTGCATTTAGCCTACCCAGGCTGAACCCCTGCTGACGACTTGCCCTGCATTCTCAGACCATCTAGCCAAGCCCACAGAACAGCTGCATCAGAATTTACATCAGAAACCCTTCAGGCAGAGGGAGGGAAAGCAAGGGCTGACTTTCCAAGGCAGTTTCAGACGATGTTTCTTCAGAACTTAAATAGCCACAAACCACCCAACCTGATCAGTCAGGATTTAGGCAGTTTTCAACTCAAGTCAAGTAACTGACCAACAAATTTAGATATGAAGTTAGACCCTCTCATTAGATTCAAGACCCCATGTGAGGGTGTGCAGCTTCCCACCTTCCAGTGTCTGGAAAGTGCTAGATATATTTCAGTCTTCTTTACTGTTTACTTATTTTGTTTTTGGACAAGTAACAAGAGTTAAGATGAAATATCCTTCTTTCTGATTATGATATGAACATCTCATGCTTCAGAGTCAAAGCCTGTTCTTGTCATGTGGGGGTATTGTTGTCATCCTTGCAATTTAGGAGTAAGGGAGGTAGGCCTCTGTAATCCCAGCTACTTGGCAGGCTGATGCAGGATTGCAAATTTGAGGGCAATCTGGGAAATTTAATGAAATATGTCTGCAAATTTAAAAAATTATAAAGATTTATTTACTTATTTGATACAGGGTCTCACTATGCAGCTTGGACTCATAGTGATACTCCTGTCTCAGCCTCCCTAGCATTGGGATTACAGGTGTGCCCCATCACACCTGGTTTCCGTGGCCAGCTCAGCCAGGGGCTGGCATGGCATGTGGTACCAGGGATCAAACCAGGGTTCTTGTGCTTGCCAGGCAGGTGTTTAGACTACCAAGTTATCTCCTCAGCCTGCAAATAAAATATAAAAAGAGTTGAGGATATAACTCAGAAGCCCCTGGGTTCAATCCCCAGTTCCATACACACACACACACACACACACACACACACACACACACATCCAGCTTGGAAAAATTTTTGAATAGAAACACTATTCTGTAAGTATTAGGGAATTAGATCATCCACAGAAGTATTTTTGAGGATGTCTGTGGCAAAATGAGCACCACAGAAGCCCTCTGGGGGCTACTGTTAGTTGATACAAGTTTGAAGATATTTGGGATAGCTAGATGGGATGTCAAGGTCTTCAGGAGCCCTGTGTGGGGGAGAAACAGGGCCTCTCCTGCCATGGCTCCAGAGAGCAGTGGGAGTAGGAGCTAAGGATGATGTCATCTTCTTTAATAAACGCAGAACATTCTATCAGAAGGAAGACAGATGTGGCAGAGGTGATTCCGCGGCAGGAGTGGCCAGCGCCACTGGGGAAGACCTTTCAGCTCTGCTTTCTGTGATGCTCCGACCTGGGAACGGGCCCAGCCCACCCATACTGATGAGAGCAGGTGAGAGATGTTGACCTCCTCTGATGTGTAACAAGTAATAATGAGAAAAGGGTGAAATGAATGCAGAAGACCTGGGGTTTTTTTTTTGTTGTTGTTTGTTTGTTTGTTTTTCTTTTTTTTTTTTTTTTGCTAGCTTTGCAAAATTAGAGACTGAGTGTAAAGAAACAAATAGCACTACTTGTTGCAAATAAAAGAGTAGAATTTTAACAGTCAGAAAGCAACAGACCTTTTCTCCGGACAGATCTTCGGACATATGGAGAACATAGCTTATATTAAAATGGATCAGAGCCTACATTTTAGAGAAAAGGAAGATTAAATGTTGAAGCCTGAGCGTAGCACTGCCACAAAGCACTTCTTTAATTGTTACTCAACAGGTGAGTTAGGTTGGCTCAGTATTCTCAACTGGGGATGAGTTTTCCTCCCAGAAGAGAGAGTGTTCCTAGAACCCTTTCTAAGGGTGCCCACGAACCTGGGCTTCTGGTCCTTCCTCTGTCCTCAAAGCCAGCAATTGTGTGAGTCCAGCCTTTCGGTCCTGCATCACATGTCCCCTGTTTATGGTCCGGTCTCCTTTTTTTGCCTTTGAAAGACCCATATGATCATGTCAGGCCCGCCTTATACCCTTGTGAGTAGGTGCTATCATTACTATCTTCTAGGCATGAGAACGTCACTCAGGGAGCCTTTGCTAGGCCGCATTCCTCTAGGGAACAGTGATTAATGGAATAGCCCATATTCTGGCTGGGTTTCGATCACTCTTTTAAAAAATTTTTTTTAAAAAATGTATTTGGTATAGGGTCCCACTACGCAGCTTGGACTCACAGTGATTCTCTTGTTTTCAGCTCCACAGTGCTTGGATTGTAGGTGTGCACTACCACACCCAATCTTGGTGGATGGCTCAGCGCAACCCGGGTGGGGCTGGCATGGCATGTAGTGCCAGAGTTCAAACCCGGGTCTCTGTGCTGGCCTAAGCACATGCTTAGTCGGCTGAGCTATCTTGCCAGCCCCACTTTAAAAAAAAAAAAATTAAATGTTTGCTTTTACTAGTACATGTTTGTAGTATATAATGATAAGAGGTTGGTACATGGATATAACACATTTTACTTCTTTTTACTTCACCTTCTCCTTAATAAAGATCAGTTACAAGCCTGAGAAAACTGAGTTCTTAAAAATGTTTATTTTCCCCGTTAAACTACTTAATTTGAATTAAAAATATTATGAGTAAATATGGAGAGCCCTTCAGGTCCTAGTTGTGATTCAGAGAGTTTAAATTTGTAATCTCATGGAAAAGTTATTAGAATTCTAGTGAGTTAATTCCAGTCTACCTCTTCCAGTGCAAACTATGGTGAGAATAAAGACACTAGGAACATTTGTAGTAATAGAGAGCCAAGGGGTCCTACGTCCAGCTATGATAATGGATTTTTGAAACAAAGGCCTCCACCTAGGGTCAAAACCATGTTTTATTAATTCATGAAGAAGGGAGTGGCTTGAGGATGAGTGACTAAGAATGACGGGGATAATAGGTGAGTGCTTTGAGCCGGGCTAGGTAGGAGGCCTGAAATCACTTGTTTAATATGCAGAGAAGGTTATGCAGAAAGAGCAGTCTGCATAACAAAATTGGGGTAGTATGGAATGTGTTGGGGTCAGTGCTTCAGCTCTGATATGTAACCTTTTATGCCCTGGGAAGTCATCGCTTATCTCCATCCTAACCAAAGCATGGAGCATGGTTCTTCACCCCTCCACGTCACACGAGTTTTATTTGGGTGCTGGGGGAGGGATCAAGGAAACACTGCCCTCTCCTCCTTGCTTCTAAGACTACACATCAACACCTGGGCTGGACCAATACACACTGCTTAAAGTTAACTTAAGGGATAAGGAAAAGTCCTAGTCAGCACTGCACAGATCAATACATGGAAATCAGCTCAGCCAAAAACGGAGACAGTGGCTCCTCCTTCAAGGAGAGTCACCCATGTGGTCCTCCACAAGCAGAGATGGAGTCCATTTTGGTTTTATCTTTGCTTTTCTGTATCTTCTGTATCTGTTGAGGTGTCACCGAATTGCTATAACTGCCCACATTTACAGCATAAAATGTGGTAAATTTTGACATATGTATACATCCATGAAATGACCATCATAATCAAAACAGCAATCACATATTGTTACAATTAGAGCACTTGTGTCCTCTTGTAATCCATTTCTCCAGGGCAAGCTCTAGTCTGTTTCCTGTCACTACATCCTAGTTGGCATTTCCCAGAATTGTGTATGAGAAGAACTGCACAACACACACTCTCTCACAGTTGTTGTTCTCGCTTCTTTTGTTCAACATAGTTACCTTGAAATTCATCAGAGTGTCCTGTGCATCCCTAGTTTTACATCTTTGTACTGCTTCATCATACTACAATGTTTGTCCAGTTCTTCTGTGAATAAGCATTTGATGTGTTTTGAGTCGAGGCTGATTCACGTGAGGCTGCTTCAGTCAGCCAGCATGTAGAAGTCTGTGTGTGACCCTGCTTTCTGGCTTCCTCGGGTGATGTCTACTTATGGGAAGCCTGCTGGTGTGATGGGGATGTCTATCTTTTTAAGAAACTGCTGAAGTATTTTCCCAATCTTTGGACCATTTCATTTTCCCACCAGCAGTGAGTGTTCCAGTGACTACATCTTCAGCTATGCTTGCTGTCACCAGTTTTAGAAATGTTAGCCATTCTGCAGATACACAGTACTGCCTGGGAGTGGTTTGAATTTGCATTTCCTGAATGATTAATAATGTTGATCATTTTTCTGTTTTTACTCTGCCATCTGTACAGCTTCCTTCATAAAATATCTGTTCAAAGCTTTTCCTCATTTTAATATGGTTATATTCATATCATTGTAAGGGAGAGTTTCTCTAAACATAATCTAGCTAAGAGTACTTTATCAGATATGTGATTTACAAATATTTTCCCCTAGCCTGTGGCTTGCATTTTAATTTATTAACAGTGTCTTTCAAAGAACAGAGTTGTTAATTTTGCTGAAATACAATGTGTCAATTATTTTCTTTTACATACTGTGTTTTTTTGTTGTTAAATTTATGAAATCTTTTCCTAACCCAAGATTACAATTATTTTTCCTACTCATACTTTTGTATATATGTAGGTTTTGCACTTAGGTCTATGATCCAATTTGAGGTCATTTTTATGTATAGCATAAGACATAGATGGTAGCTCATGTTTCTGCATGTGAATGCCCATCTGCTTCAGAAACATTTGCTGAAAAAAACCCCACACTTTTCTAGTTGATGTCTTTGGCCTTTTGTTGCAAATCAATTAACCATATATTTATAAATCTATTTCTAGTCTCTATTCTGTTCAATAACCTATTTCCCATCTTCCAATGAATATCTGGCTTTCTTGGTAACTATCATTTTATAAGTCTCAAAATCATGTACACTTTTTAAGGGTTGTTTTAGCTATTCTAGGGACCATGTATTTATTATTAATTATTATCATTATCATTATTGTTATTATTGGTACTAGAAATTGAACTCAGGACCTTGTGTTTACCAGGCAGGCATTTGTGCCACTGAGCTATATGCCCAGCCCAGTACCAGGTGTTTTAGAAACACATTCTATTTTCTACCAAAAATTGACTCTTGTAGATTTTGATTGCTATTGCATAGTCTTTGTAAGTCATTTTGCGAAGACTGAACATACAATATTGATAATATTAGATGTTCCAGTTCATCAGCTACAATATAGTATGGTTCATATTTCGTCTCAGCAGACAAGGAAGTAATTCTTACAACTTCCGACCTCCCTACTACCACATCATACCTAGCCTAATCCACAGTCTTGGAAATTCCTCTTGGCTCATGGGCTCTTTCCCTACCCACTGACAACTCCATGGAAGAAGAGGCCATAGGTTTCTGTCTGGAAGAGGGAGTCAGGGAGACATGTGATGAAATGGAGACATTTCCATCTGTAAATGCACTGGCGGGATGGTCAGAGTTGAAGGTCACCTGATAAACAAGAGCAAAGAGGAAAGAGCAGTTGTACAAGATTACATAAAGTGGAGAAACCTTGAGATGCACAGGGACAGCGTTGGCAGCAGATGAGGACAAAGGGTTACATATAAGCATAAATAGGTGCACAGCTGTAGTGAGGGAGAGCATCACCCAAGAAATACAATAGTTACGGAAGGGCAGA
The DNA here is from genome assembly GCA_002564285.1 of Tympanoctomys barrerae. Classification (NCBI taxonomy): domain Eukaryota; kingdom Metazoa; phylum Chordata; class Mammalia; order Rodentia; family Octodontidae; genus Tympanoctomys; species Tympanoctomys barrerae. Next base: position 8,343 of record NDGN011530664.1, read on the forward strand.
TTGGCATCTACTGTTGTCTGGATGTGTCCCCCACATTCACACATCAGAAGCTTGGTCCCTAGTGCTGCAATGATCGAAATATGTTTGGGTCCTGGGCATGAAGCCCTTATGTGTAGATTGTCAGAACTTTGAGAGCAGGTCCAATACCATGAGAGCAGGTTGCTATAGAGCAAGACCACCCTTCATGTCCAGGGAACGTTGCTTGGCCACCTGCCTTTCTGCCATGAGACCTGCAGTATGAAACTCTTGATAAATGCTCTTGCTGGGCCACCAGGCTGCCTATCCTGCAGAACCATGAGCCAAATGAACATATTTTCTTCATAAATCACCCAATCTGTGTTAGAGCAGAACTAAGATGATATCCTGGTTGAGGGTGATAGTCATGATGTCTCTTAGATGTGCCTGCAGGGAGAACCCAGCAGCAGGTAAGGCAGGGAGTGGAACTCATCCCAGCCGTAGGAAGATAGTGGGTACTATTGGTGTGATGCCCATGAGTGATGGGAGATGAAAAAAGGAGGGCACAGGTGGCCAAGGCAGTAAGAGAGGTAGTAATGGGGCAGTCACAGAGCAGTGGTGGGAACTGAATGAGTGGGGTAGAAAGGTGAGCAATGCTCGTTCTAGGGAGTCCAGAGAAGATGAGGTCCATGTGGATGTGGGGATAAAGGAAAAGACTGTAGGAGGTGAGAAGGTGATGGCACTTTGTGGCCTGAATAACCATTCAGAGTCCCTGAACTCATCTGAGGTAATGGTGGGACCAGGGGTGGACAGGTTCTTTACAAGTCAGGTACTGAGAGGGGATGACCAGAGGTCAGCAAAGTACAGTGGCAAAAGTAGGGGTTGGGACATGGAGTTCAAGAAGATAGCTACAGCTCTTCCCTCTGTCTTACAAGGTCTTTGTACCATAGAGCTCTATCATTATGTCACCTGTTTACCCATCATCCATCAGGAGCTCACCCTCTCACTCTGCCTGTGACTGAAGGGGCTTTTAAGAAGACAGCAGTGACTACACTGAATGACAAGTGGATGCCAAGTCCTTCTTTAAGCTTGCAGACACAGGTGCAGCTGAAAATTCCTCTCTTCTCAGAGTATTCAGAGTACGAGCAAGACTGGTACATTAACATGTGAGTTCCAGGGGCAGCTGAGTGTCCTGGTGGCACTGTATTCTGTAGGGAGGAGAGGAATACACCTTGGAGGGGGTGATGGGGAGCTGGTGATAAGCTCTGTAGGAAAGCATTCTAGGCCTGGGGAAGCTCAAGAGTGACCTAAGTGGCTTGGGGTGTCGGGTGTCCTTTCCCATTGGGCTAATGCAGTAAAGGGCTCCACCAGTTGTCCAGAACCCCTGCAGGAAGACTGCCGCAGCCTTAGGTGGCTCCCCACAGGAGGGAGGAGTCCCCAGGGGAGAGAAAAGTAGGCTCTACATCTAACTACTCCACATGGGATGGCTGTGAGGGCCACAAGTCTCCTGCCTGGTGCTACCAGCAGTCCAGTGTGCTTCACCATGGACACTGGAACCCACATAGCACTGTGCTCCCCCAAAACCCTCATATATGATGTTCTTACTCCTTTCATCACTGATTGTCTCCTCTGGAGCTAAGTTCTGTATTGACTCTGGCTCACTACAGTGGAATATCTGACAGGCTCCTGAGAAAGGGTGGGATTACTTAGCTCATACTGCTGGTGTTCAAGGTTTGAGGACCCAGCCACCCCTCAGCCACCTCCCTCAGGTGCAGATGGCAATTGCATCACACAGGGCAGGAGCCACTGGGAGCTGTACCTCCAAGGAGGCACAGAGAAAACGGGAAAGACCGGCTGGTTGTGTAGGTGAACCTTTCAGGGGAACTCAGAAGGGCCCTAAGAGCTACCCTCTTGAGGGCACGTCCTCCGCTACCCACTGACTTCCCACTCGGCCTCACTCCATGCCTCCTAATAGTCTACCCTGGGGACCAACGCCTTGAGTCACAATGGACTGTTGAGGGCCGCCCAGCTACATCCAACCCACAGCAGGCCTCTGAGAACCTCCGCTCCTAACATTCCCAGAAGTGGTGTCACTGCCTAGTTTTCCTGACCATGGCATGAACTGAGACAATCACTACCATTTTTTCCACTGACTTCCTGTAAACTCTGGCTGACAGTGTGTGGGTAGACGTAGCTCCCTGGGGCTGGGGCTCAGCCTTAAAAACTGCAACATCTGCACAGGTAACTGAAATATCGTTTGTCTGGTTTCTAAGCATTCTCTTTGCATCATTTTCCCCCACACAAGTAGAGATCTGTGTGTATCTATGTGCCCTGTGTATTCATACATGTATACATAAACACAAGATGGCTTACAGCCAATAATTCAGAGAAAGTATTGGACTAAACTATTGTGTTGTCCTACCAATAGTAATCTCTAGGACTGAGGAGATAGCTCAGTGGTCTAAACACCTGCTTGGCCAGCGCAGGGACCCAAGTTTGATCCCCAGTACCATGTGCTGTGCCACCCCAGAACTCTGGGAGTGTCACAGCAGCCCTGAAACCTGGTGTGGTGGCGCACACCTGCAATCCCAGCACACACCTGCAATCCCTGAGGAGGCTGAAACAGGAAGATCAGTATGAGTCTGAACTGTGTAATGAGACTCTGTATACAATAAATAAATAACAAAATAAAAAGAAATCTTTAAAGCACAGCTTCTTAGACAACTGGAAACAGTTTCATTACTAAGCCTCAAGATGTCCAAGATGGTAAACTGGACTTTAAAAAAGATTGACGACTTAAATAATGAATGTTGTGAACAAGAAATGACAGCGCTCTGTGTCTCTTCCTGAGGAATCTGAATTTAAGCTGCATACCAAGTGACACATCGTTTTCTTGGGAAGTATGTAGGGGCTTTGATGATAGCAAGCATTTGGGAAAACCTAGGACAGTACTCTTATACAACCAGGATTTTACATGCTATATTGGCATTTACTTAACACAGATTGAATATAATGTATTTCAAGGAATATTATTGAGATAGAATGTTGATTAATAGTAATATTGGCACTCTGTAAAAAGAGCAGGCCTGGGGCTGGGGAGATAGCTCAGTACAATAAGCGCTTGCCTGACAAGCACAAGTGCCTCAGTTCAATCTCCAGTATCGCACCAAAATAAATAAATAAATAAAAATAAAAATAAAAAAGGGCCTAGGGAGATAGCTCAGTAGAATAAGTGCTTGCCCAGCAAGTGCAGAGTCCTGAGTTCAATCCCTTGTAACTGCCGAAAAACAAAGAGAGAGAGACAGAGAGACAGAGAGAGAATAAAAAAGAGCAGTCCTTTTTGGGTAGTCCAAAATATTTATTTTTACATTAGGTATTTGCCATTGTTCATTGAAGGTTGAGCATCTTTAGTCTGAAAATCTGAAATCTGAAAAGTTCTGAAATCTAAAACTTTTCATAAACAAGTAACAAAATGCCAATCATCTGTACAACCCCAAATTACACTCTTCAGATAAACCCTCTTTATGCCATCATATTTGCAGAGAAAATTGAGCTCCCTTCTTGACTATGGCTTTTCTGTTACTATTACTGTATGAGAGAATAAAACAAATATGTTAATTAATATGTATTTGAAAATGATATGCATTTTCTAATTGATGGATATGCATTTTCTCTTTAATAGCACTACTTTTTCATGAGATATAAGTTATTTTGCCAACTTACTTTCAATTTATGTATTTAGATTTTTGAAACAGGGTCTTACTCTGCAGTTCAGGCTGGCCTTGAATTCTGTGTGTCACCTAGGCTTGCCTTGAGCCCTCAGCAATCCTCCTGTCCCAGCATCCTGAGTGCTGCGTAGCAATTAATGTGGCGTGCGCCACTACACCTGGCTTCCTTTCGATTTTAAAGCTCAAAGTTTCTCAAAGTTTATAATTTTCTGAGTGCCCTTATCTGAAAGAACTCTGCTTTCTTGACTTACTATTTTAAGCATTATGAGTGCTGCACAGCAGCACGGGCCTTTAATTGCAAGTAAATTCTCTTGGGCGGCCGATTTACTGCTCACATTTCAGGATCATTTTAATTTCCAAATTCTTATAATATTGAGTGACTTTGGATGGATAGATGGACAGATAGGTGGACAGATGGACAGATGAATGGATGGAGCCATCATCCTAAAATGTATGCATATGTTTATAAGCAAGGATCTGTGCTCTTTGGTGCATTGTGGAATCACCCAATACCTTAAACTACAGAAGCAGTTCACAAAAAAAATATGTTTACCTGGTACCTGAGTGGGTAGATCCAGGCCAGGACCTCATAGTTAGGCCTGAGAGATAAAGTATTTACAGATGTAAAACAAAAACAGTAATTTTCAGGATGGTTTGGGGAGTATAGAATAGCTGATAAGCCACGCAACCATATAGCTGTTCTACCTGATGAAGGTATGAATTAATATGTTTTTACCATCCTTGATATGAGGATAGGGTATAGAAAAGGGTTATGAAAAATTTGAACTGATGAAACTGTCCTTTGGATATTCAGTGTGATAAAGAACAGCTCACAAATACTTAATAAAGGAGTCTGAGGTCACACGACATGTAGAAAGCCAGTTCCCAAAGCACGCACATTCTTTTGGACTTGCCAACAAGCCTTACAAGTCAGCTCCAAGGCTCAAGAAGCAGTCTAGGCGTTTTTGCCAGTGGAGGAGTAGATTCCTTTTCCTGCTGACAGCAACATAGCTGACATTTTTTTCCTCCTTTATGAAGACTTCCACCCCCTTGACCTTTAAAACTGACCTTCTGAAAGGCAGTACACGGTTTCTTGCATGATTTTACCTGTCCAGCTACATGATTGCCCTGCTCTGCTCCTTGTTCTGGGTGGAAAACTTTCTCCTGAGAAACACAGCATCAGAACAGCTGGAAGTGGCCAGAGATCGTTTTCCGTGGGAACTATAGAGAAAAGACAGGAACTTTGTAACTACTCATAATGCTTGTTTTAGGTTATGTCTTGGCTTATAGTTAGTTTTCCCTCATGAGCCTCCTGGGCTCACAGGCAGGGCTTTTGGAAGGCAGGTGGGTCCTGTGTCCTGCATCTGAGAACTGACTCGCTGGTAGAAGGTGGGGTCCAGTTGGAAGAAGCAGTCACTGGGCCGTGGCCTGAAGGCTGTATCTCCTTTGCGTGGTCATCCTTTCACTCTCTCTGCTTCCTGCTCACAGTGACCTGAGCAGCTGTTTTTGCCAGGCCCTTCCACTATGCCTCTCTCCTTTAGAGAGTCAGCTACAGACTACAATCACAAGACAAAATAAGCCTCTCTTCTTTATGTTGTGGGTACTGAACCTTGTCCTCCACAACAGCAACTGAGAGAGAAAATATTTAGCATTCACTTCAGAACATTAGGCTACCTTTGATTTCAAATATGATTAAATAAATTCTGTAAGCAATGTGTGAGCAACAGTTCAGATGTCACACAATGAGGTCTTCTTGCCCCTACCATGTTTGATAGATGCACAAATGCAAAGGTCAGACAGTAGTGCGGCAAACTGAAGTGTGCTGGGAGGAGCAATGTGGCACACAAGAGCCAGGCAGAGGCCAGACTAGGAGGCCCCTGTAGGAGTGAATTGTAACAGCAGCTTCAGTTTCCTGAGCACTAACTGTGGGAGACACTGAGCTGAGCAAGACTTGTGCTAGTGGGCTTGATCAGCACCAGTCAGTGAACAGTGTCTGGTCATGATCCATTTCATAGCTGAGTCACACTGTAATCATATGACCTGCAAGGAGGGGCCTAGGAGAGCAATGAGGACCCAAGAACCCCAACCCTAACACTATTGCATCTGCCTGGCCAGCTTGGAGGGTGGGGGCTGTTCTAGGGTGTCATCCCAAGAGCTGTGTAAATGGTGGGATAGGACGGATGCTCTTGCTTCATGAGCAACACAAAGCTTCTCTTGCATAGCCAGTCATGACGGTCATGCCTGTAGGCCCAGCACTCTAAGAGACTGAGGATCCCAGCCTGAGCATGCGGTGACTATTAAGACTTTATCTCAGGGCCGGCCTGATAGTTCAGTGGACTAAAGTGCCTATTTAGGCAGAGCACAGCGGCCAGGGTTCGATCCCTGCTGTGCCATGCCAGCCCCGCTCCTGAGACGCATGGAGACGGTGACTGAGACTGGGCATGGTGGCACGCACCTGTAATCCCAGCACTTGGGAGGCTTTAAACTGAAGAATCACTGAGTCCAGTTTACATAGTGAGATCCTGTAGACTCTGTAGATCCTGCCCTAAATACAGAAAAAAAAAAAAAAAGACTCTGTCTCAAAATAAAAAAATAAAATGGTCTGGGAATGTATCTTGGGGCAAAGTGCAAAACTACTCTGGCTTCAATCCCTTGTGCCACACACACACACAAAGAGGATAGGCTTGAAAACTTGATGTGGAGGGGTGCAGCACTGGCCTGAGCTTCCTTCCTATTGCTATTCAGATTAGCTTCCTTGGTCCTCCAAAGTCCCATGTGTTCAGAGGTCTCTGGAGGGTGGCTGACTCATCAGGGCACTAATCAGTTTGTCCATTTATGGGTTCAAAGCTGAACATGCTGTTTGGACATCAAACCTGGCTGGAGGAAGTAGGTCATGGGAAGGGAGACTAGGAAGGGTGTTTTCCTGTGGCCAGCTCCTCCCTTTTCTCTATATTTTTGGCCAGCTTGAGGTGAGTACATTTGCTTCACCAAATCCTTCAGCCGTAATGTTTCTGCCTTAGAGGTGCCCAACTGTAGACTGAACCTTTTGAAACCATAAACTAAAATAAATCTCTCCTCCCCTAGTTTTCAGGTGCCATATATTTTGCAGATGTCAGATAGCTAATATTCTCCTTTTCCACCCTCACAAATCAAAGCCAAAATGAGATTTTCACTAAAATCTCATTTGTGTGCACCGCTTGTGTGCCGCCTTCCCCACATTCTCTTAGCGGAGGGATCTTCCTGCTGGCTCTGGGCTGCCTCTCTCACGTTGTGTTCCTTTCTGTTGATGCCTCAACAACTATGAAGCCTTTGAAGGGTGGAAGCCTGGTCCCCTGGTGGTTCTGAGCACTAAGACCAGCACTGAGTTGAGTTTAACACACTTTTTTCAAGCATCCCTGTCCACAGTCTGCCTAGTGAAGGGGAAGGACCACCTGGGTGCCTGCTCCTGTTCTTCTGGCCTTGAGTGCCCTCCTAAATACAGTTGCCATGGAGAGTGCCCTAGTGCCTGGGGAACTGGGGGTGACCGACGGCTGGGCACAATCCTGTTCGAACAGTGCCTGGCTGTGTGAGCTTGGAACAAATTACTAAAGCTCAACGTTCCTTTAAACTTTAAATTCAGGAGGTCGAAGATTCCTGGGCCTGCCCTGCTGGCCCCACCCCTGAGGAGCGCTGAGATGGCAATTGAGACTGGAAGTGGTGGCGCGTGCCTTCAATCCGCGCTCTTGGGAGGCTGTAAACAGGTGGATCACTACGAGTCTAGTGATCTAGTAGTGAGACCCTGAACACCCTGTAGACACCTCCCTAAAATACATACATAAATAAATAAATAAATAAATAAATAAATAAAATAAACTTAGGAGGAAAGGGCTGGGTGGCTCAGTGGCAGAGCACTTCCCAGTGCTGGTGGGTAACTTCCGTCTCTAGCACCAAACAAACACACAGAAAGACCACACACATATGCAGCAGAATTTAGGAAAAGGTGTAATACTTGCTTCATGTGTTCATTATGAGGGTTAAATTAAATTTTATGCATGGCTGATACATAGGAATACTGCTAAACATTTTTTTTTTTTCCTATCATTGCCTATGTATACACATGACTCCCAGAATGCACTTCTCCTTCACTGGAGACTCAGCCGGAAGTTCTTAGGCAGTAGCTGTAGCAAAAAGGCCCCCTGCAGGCTGAAAAGTGTGTTAGACGATTTTGTAGGGAGAGAAGGAAGCGACCCAATTCTTTTTTTTTTTATTTTATTTTTTTTTT
>NDGN011530670.1:1779-16589 GCA_002564285.1 Tympanoctomys barrerae
AGAGAGAGAGAGAGAGAGAGAGAGAGAGAGAGAGAGAGAGAGGAAATTCTGGTTACAAGATGTTGGACACAGGTCACAGGCAGACAATGGAGCTGGAGGAGCAGATGTAGACTGGTGGAAAATCTAAAGGACTCAAAAGACAAAGGGTTGGTTACTTGAATCTGAGTTTTGGAAAGAAGGTAGGCAAACAGAATGGATCCAGTCGTGTTCTGTTCACTGCCACTGTGTGACCCATAAGACTTATCGCCATCAAACCACCAACTACTTTATTATGTCACAGAATTTGTAGTTTAAATCATCTTTAGCTGGGTATCTCCTCCTGGGAGAGTCTTACCTGCTTGTAGTCCGATGTCAACTATTGTAGTCCGTAGTCATCTGCTATTTGTCACAGACGAGGCATCAAATATGGTTTCTTCTCGTGGAAATTAACGCTGACTTTTGCTTGGGAACACAACTGGAGCTGCTGACAAATGCTCCTGCAGCTAGCTGTCTCCAGCACAGAAGTCTCCCGGAAGCCAGGACTGTTACACAATTGCTTCCTTCCCAAGAAAACCAAATAGAAGTTCTCTCGTGCTTCCTAAATGTCAGTGAGCGCTTGACAGGTCTGTCAATAGTAGCACGTTCCTCTTGGCAAAAGCTTTCCTTATATATGAGACCCGTCTCCCAAAGTTTTGACTCCTGTTTGCAAGTTGTCTTTGTTTTTCTTATACACACACCAATATTAATGAAAAACTAGTGGAATAACAGTTGCTACAATAGAGGGGGCTCAGGAGTTGAGCGCATTTCTCTGTCTTAGCTCATTGAGTTCTCACCAGAGTTCTATTAGGTAGGCTGGGAGGTCTCTGGTTTTCAGCAGAGGGAATGTAACAGACAGGTTAAGTGATGTTTCTAGGATCACATAGCTAGTAAACTGGAAAGTCTGGATTTTATCTACCTCATATGGCTCGAATTACATGATCTTAACATTACACTGTATGAGTTGGATTCATTAGGACAGGTTGAAATTCAGAAGCTTACAGGTATCAAGATTCAGTAAGTGTGCAGATTATTTTGCCTGATTTCCAGATTTGCCTAAAGACTAATCAGTTAAGTCTTTTTTAAAAAAAATTATGCATTTGGTACATAATTCACTATACAAGTTGGACTTGAGTGATCCTCCTGTTTTAGCCTCCTCAGAACTGGGATTACAGGCATGCACCACCATGCTTGGACTCGGTGGCTGGCTCAGTGTGCCCAGGGGTGGCATGTGGTGCCAGAGGTCAAACCCTGGTCCCTGCACTTGCCTAAGCAGACACTTAGTCCAATGAGCTAGTTAAGTCATTTCTTAACATCCTACAGAAAATAATAATGGAATTAAAGTTGGAGTTTAGGTCTTCAGAGGAGTTCTGAAGGTTTCCTGAAAAATCATTTGACAAGTTTAGAGAAATTATCTCAAATTACTAGAGTAGGGGTATTTTGAAGCTTTTGTATAAGAACTGTTCTTAAAAGATATTGTCTTGTGCATTCACGACCTTACCCTTCTTTTCAGTCCCTACACACAAAAACCTTGAGCATTTTAAGGCTATTTGAATCACAATGTAAGTAAACTATGGGTTTATTTCTCTTTCTACTATATTTCCATTTAAAATTACTTTCCTCCCTGCCTGTAAAACAATAATGAAGATATTTATCTTGCTGTGATTTGAATGAAAAAATGATTTCAGATAATCTTGGACAAGGTTAATTGGCTTTTCAGGAAAGCTGTGCAAGCTGAGAGGCTGCCCACTGGCCTTGTACACACAGAAATAATGTTCAGCAGGGGAGAACCCAGTGCATCTTGGGCCCTGCCTCCTGCAAGACCTCGGTGAGTCCTGGTGAGTTGGAACTACTTTTTCCATGCTGAGATAAAAATTACCTCTTCATACCAGCAATGAAGGGAGTCGCCTAAATGCAGGGAGTGTCCCCCTAGACACGGCAGCATGCTACTGAGAAACATGATCTGGATGCATGTAACATGAATGAGTGTTTTGCTCAGATATTTACTGATACACAAAGTCATATGAGTAAGTAACTCTATAAACTGCTACGACTCCTTTGAGTAGGTGTGATCTACTATAAATGATCTTTGATAATTGTTCCACAGTTCATTTAGGGATAATTCACACAAAAGGAGAAGTAATTCTATTATACTTTCTGTTGTTTGATTTACATTTTTTCCTCTTTCTGTTTTTTCTAATACTTTTCTCTTTTTTCCCTGTAATATGTGACGATGGAAATATGATACAGAAATATAAAACACATCTTTTGACCATGAAGTGAAAAAGTGAAGATATTTTTTCCAACAAAAAATTATTAAAAATGCTTAAGAAATAAAACTGAAACATATATATATATATATATTTAGTACAGGGTCTCCAGGGTCTCACTATGTGGACTGGACTCATAGTGATTCTTCTGTTTTCAGCCTCCCAAGTGCTGGGATTACAGGTGTGGTTACCATGCCCCGTCTCAGTCGCCATCTCAGTGCACTCTCGGGGTGGGGCCGGGAGGGCAGCCCAGGGATGGAATCCCCGGCCCCTGCATTTGCCTAAGCAGATACTTTAGTCTGCTAAGCTACCTGGCTGGCCTTGATTGCCATATATTAAAACAATATTGTTATGTACCGCTGGATAGAACTACCAGTGTGTTAACACGGTCTCACCTAAAATTACAACTAGTTGGCTGCAACTAGGATTTTGATTTCTCTAATTACTCTTTCTTTTGCTATAAAAAGAAAAAGCTTCTATATTAAAATGATGTAAAAGGGCAAAGGGAAATTTATGATCTATACTTGCTGCAAATCATCTGTATTGATCTGTTTTGTTTCCATTTTGCTGAAGCTAATGGAAATCATTTGTCACCTGACTTGTCCCAGCTGATTTGAAAAAAAAAAATGAAACAGAAAAAACAAAACATAGAACCATTTATCAGACTAGCTGAAGGTCTGGTACAAATGTGCTTATGCCTGAAGTCCCCAAGGTGGATTCAATTTCTATGGATGAGTGAATGCTAGGCTACATTAGCAATAGCCTTAAATAAGCAATCGAAATTGTTGTGAATGTATAGACATAAAACATGCTAATAAACATAATTATATTACTTATGTTGGCCATAGAAAATTCTACTCACAGTATTTTAATAGATTTTTACATTTCAAGAGTTAAAATTGAAGTACATGTATGTAATATCTGCTATGGTGATATTATGTATTTTAATTAAAAAAGACAATTATAGAAAGTATAAGTAAAAGCTTATTTTCTGATACCTGGGTTCTTCTGTCTGACTTTTCCATTTAAAGAATATTTTTGATGACTCAAAGTTTAATCCCTTGATCTTTTAAATAATTACTTTTAAATTTACTTACCTAAGATACTTCTGTATGTTTTTATACAGGAGAAAGAAAAAAAATTAGTCTTAAGAAGTCAACTGCATCTGCAAAATTTTCACCTTCATATAAGTTTTTTTCCATATAGTATAGCTTCTCTTTGCATTCTAAAATTAGAGGGGACAAAAAATCAGTAAATATATAAATTTATCTATTTGTGATGAGTAAGAATTTTAAATTTAGGGGCTAGGGAGATGGCTCAGTGGTGTAAGCACCCGCCTTTAGCATGTGCAAGGACCCGGGTTCGATCCCCGGTACCGTATACCTTGTGGGCCTGGGTGCTGAGTTGGACACCAAAATTAGGCATGAGGCCTGATATACCAATGCTGAGGAGCCTGAGACAGGAGGAGCACTCCAAGTCCAAGCTGCATAGAAAGACCCTGTGCCAAATAAATACATAGAATTTTAAATTGTTTTTAAAAATTATTTTGTATTCATTTTAATGAGAAAATAAAATAGCAATGAAACAGTTTCAAAACAGGTTATTAGGACAGTTACAATAATTAATACATTGCGTATTTTGTCTTTGTAGTAGTTATTCAGAGGACAAGATGCAGACATGATATCTTGTCTAAAGCGATATTAGTACAAACTTTTCTCCTCATTGAACTAAGAGAAAGTAGCTTTATACTGATCCTACATATCTGGTATACATATAAAGAAAGGACCGTATTGTTGTGAAAAGAATTTTAAATTCTTTCATTCTTTGACATCATTTTCACATATCCTGTTGCTATGGCAAGCAGAAACACTGAAAAACCACCCAGAATTTGGGGCAGATTTATTTATGGCAACAGGCAGAGATCAGGATCATTCCCAAAATATCAGGCCCTGATCCCTAATGGTCTAGGGTTTAAATGGTGTTTGCAAGCAGGAAGTACAGATGTAGAAGGGCTTGTCAGTTGGGGGTTGGTTCTTTCACAGTGACCAGCTGTGCGTCATAGTGACCAGCTGGGTATCACAGTGACCAGCTGCGCATCACAGTGACCAGCTGCGCATCGCAGTGACCAGCTGCCAATCACAGTGACCAGCTGCACATCGCAGTGACCAGCTGCCAATCACAGGGACCAGCTGCGCATCACAGTGACCAGCTGCACATCGCAGTGACCAGCTGCCAATCACAGTGACCAGCTGCATATCACAGTAACCAGCTGTGCATCGCAGTGACCAGCTGCGCATCACAGTGACCAGCTGCATATCACAGTGACCAGCTGCGCATCACAGTGACCAGCTGCGTATCACAGTGACCAGCTGCACATCGCAGTGACCAGCTGCCAATCACAGTGACCAGCTGCATATCACAGTAACCAGCTGTGCATCACAGTGACCAGCCTTTTCCAAGAAACAAAACGAACTGACACTGGGACTGAGGTGGGCACCCGAAGTACCCGGCCTGGGCGGAGTGGGGGTGGGGCACCTTCTGCCGCTGTGTTCCTTGTTTTCTAGTCCGGTCTGCAGATCTCAGCTTAGCGTCTTGATCACAGTTCACGTACTCACCCATGTGCTAACTCCTTGAACAGACTTGGCACCCTTGCTCTCTGGGAATGCACAGGGATGCAGAGGATGGTTATAGAAAGAAAGACTTTCTCTACACAGCTTCGTGCGCGGAGAAAGACAGGACTAGAGAAGAAAGCAATATGCGTGAAATAATGTGTTGTCTGGATGAGTTACAAATAGAATTCTTCAAAAACAGAATAAAGGGACGATATTAATCTTTGCAAAACTATGGAAAATCTTTGTTGGTGAAGAAAGAGAAGCATAAAAATGCTACTGAAGTTTATGGAGCTATAGAAAGTCATGAAGTATTCAGATCAAAGTTACAAATTCAATGTGGACAGAATACTTCGTGATCAAATGGTAGAGGCTATTTTAAGGAACACCATAAAAAATCCTGTGGTTTTCATCAAGGAAAAGACAATCAATGTAAGTTTGAAAGATAAAAATGCCTTTAAAAGATCATGCATTTCAATTATCAAATAACTTAAAGCAATTTATCATCTACAAGATAGAGAAAAATAAACATGGAACATAATAAAAGTCTACTCATTGTACCTACCTGCAACCTAAAGATATAGAACTATATGCCAAGATTTAACATATATTGCAGAATATTTCTCATGTTCAATTCTAACATATCTTTTTGTTGTTGCAGTGTGGAATTATAATATATTTGCTCTTTTCAATCTATGTTAACAATTGCAAATGTAATTCTACATTTAATGGCAAAGAAATTTGTAAGCTTTACATTAATATTTTAATGATTAAGCAACTTGATGCCAAGGAAAATAAAATATATAGTAGTGTAATAGTAAATAATTCATTATAAATGCATTAAAAGGACAGATTAATGGCTTGGAACTAGGAATCAATAAGTGGACCTTTGCACAAATGTGCATTATTAAATGAAGAGGGAGTCAGGAAATTATTTTTAGCATACTAGGACAGCAGATCACCTACCAGAAGAAAGGCAAAATCTTATACCTAGCCTCATTCTTGTGAAAATCATCTCTACTTGGATCAGAAATACAAACATCCCAAAGAGAAATGAGTTCCATGGGTTCTTAGAATAAAGAGTTGTATATACATAGAACTCCTTTTAATTTTGAACCTAATGATATTAGATTGAAACGGCTTCAAAGTAATTAGGATATAAAACCAAGAAATCTGAAAATAAGAAATTGATCAACCTACCTACATTTTAAAACATACGCTTACACAGAGAATGCAGTGCACCTGAGCAAACGCCAGACCATCCTGAAAGTGGTTCCAATACAAAACAAAACATATACCTAACACCCTCAATAAATTGAGCTACTTTAATTCGAGAAAAAATACTTTATAGTCTAATGGTGTCAGTGATTCATTTTTTTTGTTTACTTATTTTATATATAAAACCTAAAATGTCATTTCAAACCTCTGAGATAATTTATAATGTATTTTGTTAGCTATGGTCTCACTTTTCCCAGGAAACAACCGAATTGTTAACTTTGCATTGTCTAATAAGTTTTTTTTTTCTTTAAAAACCAATGATACAGAAAGAAAGCAATAACACTTGTTTACTGCACTTACTAAGGCAACAGCTTTTATCTTTTGTTTTGAAATAGTGTATTTGACACAACTGTACATGAAATGAGGCATCCTACTGAACTTGAAGACAGTTGCCTTTTTATATGCTTTTTCAAAGATAAGAAACGTACACAGTATTGATGCTTTTTAATTTGTCTTAATGAATAACTGAGCTATGCGGGTAAGTGACTCTGAGACAGCATCAACTTGGCAAAAAAGTACCTACATAGACAAGATTCAGCTTTCCTACATGCCATGTGATGAGCTCTTGTCTCTCCTTCTCCTTCTCTTTCGCCATCTCCCTCCCCCACCCTCTCTCCCCCTAACATCTGACTTTAGCAGCCCTTCTCTTGCTGTTTTTCTGTATGGGGCTTTTAGGATATTTTGTAATATTCTCAAGCTTATGGGAAGTTCTTACTGAAGTGTAATATATCTACAAAATTGTACACATAGATTTTTGCAAACTTTTATCTTTATGAGTATGTATCTATCTATCCATCTATCTATACGACTGTTTTATATACTGATATAATGATATGTGTTTTCATAAAATTACTTATATATCTTCATTTCCAAATATAATAATTACTCTTGGAGAGCTGAAGCAGTTTGAACTTTGTTGCTTTGGACAGGGATGTCTACTGCAGCAAAAACTAATGGGAAAATAATAATGCATTTCTCACTTCTATGATTTCAAAATTAGTCAACTTTTTAAAAAATCAACTAGGTGCAAGAGAATCTAGGGAGTTTCCCCAATAACGCTTCTAAATAAATTCATTATCACTATGAATTTAAGTCATAATACAAAAGGCAGACATGTGAAGATGTGTATATTGTTGTGAGGTATTGAACTCTAGGTCAGGGGGAATTTAAGTTTGCAGGTATGAGAATAAGATGGAGCTACATATCGGACAGCTTTGCGATCCAGACAAGAGAAATTAGTGTCTCGATTCCACTGGACACATTAGTGCCAGCCTAGATAAGGTGAAGTCATCTGCTATAATGTTGATTTAGGTTATTGTATTGCTGCAGTTTTCCACAGTAAAGTTTTATTGAGTGAAACTTTATAGCAAACAGTATAATAGCCATTTGTGCTTTATTAGAGCATCATTATTAAAGTTTGCTTGAGAACTGTTCAGAATGTAGGTAGTCTTTTTACCAAAAATGCTATTATTTTCATTTTTTCTATTTAGATTATTGATAAGTATTATCTTCACTCACTGTTTATCACAAGATGTTTAAGAATAAGAAAGAAATGAAAGAAAAAATTATTTGTGATATAAAACCTGCACGGAGAATAGAGCATATATACTTATATATATACAGCATATAAATATATACACATAACTGCTTTATATACGGATACAAATATATATGTTTTCATAAAATTATGTATATATCTTCATTTCCAAATATAACTGTTCTAATTTCAAAAAAATTAAGAGACAAGAGAAAAGGTATATGTCTAGGGATATGGATAAATAAGGAAACTGAAAGGGATTATATTGGCTTAAAGTGTATAAATCAAAACACCATAGATTCTTTGAAAATAAATTTGTCTATCACAGAGTATGATACAGATGCAACTCCAAACACAATCAGCTACTTTATCTTTGACAAAGGGGCCAAACACATTCGATGGAAAAAATATAGCTTCTTTTACAAACAGTATGGGCAAACCGGCTTTGCATATGCTGAAGATTAAACCTGTATCTGTATTTCCTACCATGAATGAACTAAACTAAAATTGAAATGTATCAAAGATCTGAGTGTTAAGAAAGAAACAGTAAGTCTGTTGAAAGAGAGAATAAGTAGAACTTTTAGAGACATTGGTGTAGGCCAAGACTTTATGGACAAAACTCCTATTGCCCAGCACAAGAACCTTGATAAGGCAGACCATGATGTTCACAGGCCAGTTCTGCTTCTCAAGCAGTGCTCTTTTCTCTTTGCTCATATTCAACCTTTATCAGAATTTTATAATGATGTCACTATGCATGGTACCTTGGTATTATAGCATTTCAGTATCTCCCCCCACTTATGTTCAACCATGGTGAGTGTGTATTGCATTGTTGAATAATTCATTTCCAGAATCTCACCTAAACAGCTTCTTTTTAGGGTCATATTGCAACAGTTGTCTTAGCTTAAATCTACCCTAAAAATAAGAAACTAAGATGAACCCTTTGTGATGGGTGAGTGAGACTTTACATCAACTGAGGGAACGGTGAATTTGAAATAGTTTTCACCTGGTAAGAGCTCTGCTCTTTGAGTTTAGAGTTATCTACCATGACACAATACAAAGAACCTAGACTGATGCTTTCCTTAGATAACATCGACTCTCTCACAATGTTAATGTGTGCTCACATGAGTGTAGAAACCCACATTTAATGTTATATCTTGCTTGAAGTAAAGCCAAGAGGATGTTAGTGGGTGCTGGAGAATTTCTGAGTCCTCCCTGAAGAACTGATGATTTAGATAAAATCAGAAATACACAAAAGGGTTAGCTTTCATGAGTGTATTGGTGGGCAAATTCTGTGTGTGTGTGTGTGTGTGTGTGTGTGTGTGTGTGTGTGTGACTTGGAGTCACCAGTAGGGAGTTAGAATGTCTGCCACACGGCGCCACGTGTGAAGATGAGAATGAAGGGGGAGTATGTGGCATTCGAGCGCCTGGAGGCCAGAATTTAGCATACACGGAACAAGGACTGAAGAAAAATAGAAGAGTCTAGAAATAGAGGCAGAGAAAAAATCTAGGAGTCATCTAGGCCTCATGAATGAATGAGAAGGAATCCACCAGCGGAGTTTAGAAAGGAAAGAAAATAATTAGATTTACTTCACAACAGCGCAGAGCTGTGATGTGAAACGCAAGGAAGGTCGCCAGCAAGCGCAGGAAGACACCGGAGACAGCAGTGCTGAGGGACTACGAGGAAATAAAAGACAGCTTGGTGTGTCTTGCTTAGCTACCATATCAATCTCACCATAGAATAAAATTTAAAAATGTGTTCTTGGAAATAGTCTTTAAAGAAGGGATTACTAGGTTGATACTTACATGAAATCTGATTTCTAGGTTAAATGACTTTAAAATCACAGTACCTTACCGGCACATGGAGCATGTCTATGAATTTCACCATTTGGAAGCCTGAGGCAAGAGGATCACCGTGAGTTTGAGGCTAACTTGGGCTACATAGTGAGTTGTAGGACAGCCTGAACTACATAAGGAAGCTTTGTCTCATTCAATCAACCAACCAACCAAACAGTCAACCAAATACAGACATGCATACATATGTACATACCAATCAAAATAGAGATTTGTGAGTGACAAAATGACTCAAAGATACTGATAATTTTGAAAATGAAAAGAGCAGATAGTATGTAATACCTCCTAAGGTTTTTAGAGTAAAGTATATTCTATTATAAAACATCTTTGCTATTTAGTAACTAAGAACAAATTCTGGAAACTATTTTAGAACTCATGAACTATATCTCTCTGATGTTCTGTTTACTAACATCATTAGAAATTTATTCATCTCATTTAAGGCCTCCACTGTTTCTCATGTTTTCAGGGTTTATAATTGTCATTTGTCCACTGTTTACCAATGCTAATATAAGTTATACCACTTAGAAAATGCTTTTATTTGTACTGCAAACTCATTTGAAAATGTCATCTACCACATTACTCACATCTTCTTATATCAAAACCCACACAGTAATTACTTCTCAGAATTGATATTAGAAAAATATTTATGCTTATAAGATGAGCTCTCACTTGGATTTTCTATGAGAGACCCCAGAACTAAGTTCCATGTTATACTGTAGCTACAAGTTCATTTTAGGTGTCTGGTAACACTGGGGTGTTCCGTTAGTTTTGCTCTTAAATGTGCACTTGTTCCATTTCATATTGTATTTAGTAAGATGCTTTTCTACTTGAAAAATATGATTTTAGTTAGTATTCTATATTATAGTGATAAAATACTGTAAACCTTAAATAAACATTTCATTAGTGTATAAGTTGAATAATGCATTGTGGCAATGCAGAGATATTTGGCTAATTTTATTTTATCCTATGAAACACTTACAAGCCAAATTATTTTGTATTCTTCACCGTAAGAAATAGAAGGACATTTTTATTGACCCCCCCAACTGTTATTTAACTTCCTTACCTTGAAAGGGAAACAAATCTAAGCTGAATCTCTGTTAGAGAAATGGCCATTATGATGCAAAATATGGTTTGCTATGACGGGAAGGACATGATTCATTGTGTTTTTCTATCTCAAATTCACAGGGGGATGTTGAGCATCTCTGAATATAAACATGGAGAACTTCCATCACATCTGCTGCTAAGTTCTGCCAGCTGAAATGTGATAATGATGATGAATATGTTTGTTGTCGATGCAGATACACTGGTCTAAGTAAGTTAACTTGCAGACTATGGACATATAATTGAAAACACATGATTGTAATATCACCTGATTGGTGTTATGTTTAGTTACATTTCTAATTGTCCTGTGATACTTATTTTTATCACATAACTTTTAAAGTAAAAAATACTGTCAGTTGGAAATAGGGTACAGTGGATCACAACAACAGTAGTATTCCCTTATTTTATCACCACCTTGTAATTCTGCAAACTGCATTTAATTGAAAATTGCACATTTAAGGCAGAAAACAACAACTATTGATGAAAGAGAAAAGTTAAAATATCATTCAAGGGTGGTGGAGATAGCCCAGTGGACTAAGTGCTTGGTTAGGCAAGTGCAGGGACTGGAGACCCATCCCCAGCACCACACGCTGTGCCAGCCCTACTTTTGGGTGCGCTGAGCCTGCCACTAAGACCAGGCACAGGGGCGCACACCTGTAATCTCAGTGCTGGGGAAGCTGAAACAGAAGGGTCTCTATGAGTCCAAGCTGCGTAGTGAGACCCTGCAACAAATACAAAATAAAATAAAATAAAATAAAGTAAAATGTCATTCGACTAATATATCTTTAAACTGTCTCAAATTTCCTATTTTATTATTAAAGATATGCTGCATAAGTCAAAATTCTAAAAGGGGCTAACAATAAAAGCATTTCATGTAAATTAAAATTTTAAAAATCTTTTATTTTTATACTTATTTGGTACAGGGCCTCACGCAACTGAAACTCGTAGTAATCCTCCTGTTTTCCTCAGTACTGGGATTACAGATGTGTGCCCCCATGCATGATTTCAAGGGCTAACATGGGGCACCCAGGGTTCAAGGGATGGCACAGCATGCAGTAAGGGGGAATCAAACCCTGGTCCTCGCACTTGGCAAGCAGGCCCTTAGACCACTGAGCTATCTTCCCAGCATAAATTAAATATTTTAATTACACAAATTTTGTCTATAGAACCTCCACAATAGTAAAGAAAAACACACATTGTAGCTTGATGAGTGTAAGTAGATAATTTGAAGCTTTAATGTTTAGAATTGAGTATAATAATGTTTTATATTTTAATGTGTAGGAAATAAGCTCTAGCACTTCATGTGCCTTTTTGTCTGAGAAACTATCAATCATCTTATGACTTTTGTAACTAGAATAACTTGAGTGATAGCATGTTTATTTAATAGGTTTTCAAACCCTTAAGGCTACAACATTAATTTGTGTTAAGACTTATTATATACGTCCCCAGTGAAAGCCTTTGATTCAAAGTCCATGTGATTTATTATTTAACCAAGTATCTAACTCTATTGAAATATCATTTAACTGCTGATTTGGGCATTTTTGTTGGTTAGCTAACAAATTGGGGCAGATACTATTATATCCACAGCAAACATTTTACATTTAACTTCGCAACGTTATTATAGATGAAAAGATATTTATAGCTGAATAACAAGGCACTGGTAATTTATGGAAGATGAAACTTCTACTTTTGAACAAAGTTTTTCAAAGACTCAAACTTCAGGATGAATTTCCTTAAATAATTATTGAAGCCTAAGTCCAAGGTATTTTTCATACTCCATAAATTATTTTGATTACAAAAGTTGCACAGTTTCTTTTATTATTCACCTTTTATTATAGAAAATAAATAGAGATATTAATAATGTTTATACCCGAGAAAATNGGTGATTAAAAAAAAAAAAAAGAATTTTGCTCTCCTGGTGCATAGCCCCCTAGTTAGCGTTTGCTAACAGTCTGTGAGTCATCTTTTGTGACTCTCGGTTTATCCTGTTTCTAGTAGTCGGGAATCTTTCATCACTTCTAAATGCAGGTTGCTGGATGGCGCCTTGATCACTTGCTCTTGCTTCATGTCACTCCATCAGTGACCTTTATTCTCAATGGCAAATGTTGAAGAGTCATTTCCTGGCCGACTCTGGAGCTCAGTGACTCACTCTTCTCTTCTGGTTTGTCTCCTTCATTTCTTCTAGTGGTGTGTGCTTACTCAATAATTTGTTTTACACTTATTCATAGGCTAATAGCATATCACCCCAAATAACTATATGTCCCCCAAACTAGTGAAGGCACCTTTGAAATCTCATCTCATATTTCCTTGGAGATTAGCTTGATTGGGGTCAAACACTGGGTCAGGAGTTTAACTGTTTGAGGTCTTCTTTGAGTTACTGAACTTCTATAAAATTAAGATTTTTCATATGCAATGGAGTTTCTTGTTATTCTCCCTTATTCTCTATTGTTTAGCCATCGGTGGCAAATAACCCAATTATAAGCCTCCAGTTAATTTATGCATGTGATTTTAACTGAAGTTCTTATCCTGACACCTTTCTATGTGATTGAGAGCGCCGATCTGCAGTGTGCAGTCGGTGAAGCTCTGTCTGTGATGGCTCAAGCCTTTTAAGGAAAAGTAAGTAACAAAGGGAGTGCGTTGAGAAACTTGTGGCATTTGATAGTGTTACATTTTGACAATATCATGTAATTCTTTTACATTGTGTTATCTGTTAATAGTATTGACTATTATCTAGTGATTTTTATTATATCAAACTAAGATTTTAGAAATCAACTGAAATTGAGTCTTCTAATGGTAGTCAGAAGCATAGGTGTAGTACTTCCAGTTCACCTACTGAACTGATTAGATGATTCTTTAATACTGTGTCTTTCAGTGTGTTGGGTGACCTCACTAGGGACAAGGTTTTCAAGAGCAATTGTGTAGCAGGTGAATTCCAAATCCAACAGCCAACGTCATACTAAATGGACAAAAGATGAAAGCTTTCATTTTAAAATCAGGTATAATACAAGAATTTCTATTGTCACCACACCTATTCAATATAGCTTTGGAAACATCATCCTGAGCACTTGGACAAGAGGCAGAAATAAAATAAAGATTGGGAAGAAGAAATGAAATTATCATTAATCAAGGATGACATGATATTCTACACAGAAAACTCCCAAAACTCCACCAAAAGATTTCTATTCAGTATCATAGTTGAATACAAAATTAACACTCAAAAATCGATAGCATTTCTGTATACAAACAACAAACACATCAAGAGAGAAATTAGGGAAACTATACGCTTCACAGTGACATCCAAAAAACAGAGAGAAATACTTAGGAATCAAAAAAGGAAATAAAAAGACTATACAGTGAACACTACAGTACACTGAAAAAAGACTGAAGTTTCCAGAAAATGAAATATTCCTTACTCATGCATAGGAAGAACAAATATTGTGAAAATTTCCATGCCCCCCAAATTGTGATACAGATTCAGTGCAATCCCAGCTAAAGTACCAATAGGATACCTCACAGGTCTAGAAAAGAAACATTCCTAAAATTCATCTGGGGGGCCGGGGAGATAGCTCAGTAGAATATGTGCTTGCCTAGCAAGTGCAGGGTCCTGAGTTCAATCCCTGATACCATAAAATAAAATAAAATAAAATAAAATAAAATAAAATAAAATAAAATTCATGTGGAACCAGAAGAGACATAGAATAGCACAAACAGTACTGGGCAATAAAGGACAGGCAAGAGGAACCAGAATCTCTGCCATTAATTTATACTTCAAAGCTACGTTGATAAAATCAGCATGGTACTGGCAAAAAACAGAACCAAGGATCAATGGAAAAAATTAGAAGATGCAGGCAAAACTACAAATTTAGCCATCTATTTTTGACAAAGGGACCAAACAGATTCATTGAAAGAAAGCCTCTTTAATAAATTGTGCTAGAAAAAAGGCTTTCCACATGCTTAAAATTAAAATTAGACCTGCATTAAAATTTAATGCAGGCTATCACCATGCATTAAACTAAAATCAGTATGGATCAAAGATCTAATTTTTTTTCCATATTTATTTATTTATTTATTTATTTATTTTGACAACAGTTATTTTAAAGAAAAAATAAAAAAACAATGGCACAAAATCTCAAAACAAGATTTTAGGAG